>CAIGQQ010030960.1:198776-216780 GCA_903798035.1 Danio albolineatus | reverse complement strand
GGGGGGGGGCTCAGTCTGGGTGAGGATGGGCCGCATCAGGTTTTCCACAAGAAGTTAATTACAGTATAGGCACCACAGTGACGTAGTGAGTAGCACATTCGCCTCACAGCAAGAAGGTTGCTGGTTCGAGCCCCGGCTGGGTCAGTTGTCATTTCTGTGTGGAGTTTGCATGTTCTCCCCGTGGTTGTGTGGGTTTCCTCCGGGTGCTCCAGTTTCCCCCACAATCCAAAGACATGTGGTATAGGGGAATTGGGTAGGCTAAATTGTCCGTAGTGTATGAGTGGGAATGAGTGTGTATAAATGTTTCCCAGAGATGGGTTGCAGCTGGAAGGGCATCCACTGCGTAAAAAACATGCTGGATAAGTTGGCGGATCATTCCGCTGTGGCGACCCCAGATTAATAAAGGGACTAATCCGACAAGAAAATGAATGTATGAAAGTTAATTATATTATTAATTTCTAGCTTGTTTGTTTATTTTTTTCATCTTATTTTGTATTAAAAATAAAAACAAAGACATTTGAGAAGATGGGAATATTTAACACAACATAAGAAGAAAAAATAAACAAACATTATTAAGAAATAATTAAATCAGCAATAAAAAGTAGTAGTAATAATAAAAAATTATATTAATTTAATTCAATTCATTTGTTTTCACTTGTTTCCACAAGTAACGGTGCGACCGTATCATTTGTAACAATAACTAATTATAACAATAACTAATTGGTCTGGATTATCTGGGATTTCTTATTGCTCTCAATCTGTAGTGGGATCTGGCATGCGCTCCCTGCTGTTGTGTGATGGCTGCGTGGTCTCTGGGTTCGGAGTGGCACTGCACAGATGGTAATTTGAGGTGATAATGAACTCCTTTTCATTGGGAGAATATTCCTTCGATCGGGTGCCGTTGCTTTATTTAGAGCACTGTTTAAATCCCTCGCTCCTGTCCTCAATCTGGCAACCTGCTCTTCAGTTTGTTTTGATCCAGGGGTGGCAATACCTAGTTCAGTGACACTCACTGAGTGTCAAACTTGCATACTGCGCCTTTAATGCTAGCGTAGTAGAACCTGCAGAGCATGTCATCCGGATAGCTGGTGTAGTTAGCGATAGCCAGAATCAATCTGGTATGGTCCTCGAGACTCGCTCCCCCCTGCTTTGGGATTCTCCTCATCAGTTCTGGGCTTGTAAGCATTAAGAAAATTTTATTAAACTAATAATTTATTATTTCTGTCCTGAGGTAAACTCTTATCTAGAGGTCTGATGGTTATTTAAGGTTGGGAGTAAAACCACACACACACTTCCATGAAAAGATATTCATCATTCACTGTCAACACAAATGCACACACCCGCACCCACAGACACGCGACTAACAAATACAGTACACAATATGAGGCATTTCAATGAAAACAAAATAACATGCTGTAAACAAATAGGCAAGCAGGATATTTGCTTTCCTTGATATTATGCAACGCCACATTCAATGATCTATTGTAAGCTATCACAGGAGCACTGTTGACCATCGACGTCACACACACAAATGAGGAAATCATGTTGTTTTTACATTAAATTAGTCAAATCAGGTTATATCAGTGTCCTCCTGTTGACAGATATATGTGTACTGCCAGCTTCTTCTGTCCCTGTAAGATATCTAGGCCTCTCAGTTAAACACTGTAGAAATGATTTAGACTCATGACAATTTGATGAAAGTAAAACTGTAATACTGTAACAATCTGTAATACTGTTATATGACACACAACCAAAAGATATGCTTGATTAATGGTCATTTTTATGATTACCATTCATTTTAACTATCAGAACTAAAGATACACAAGTTGTTGCTGAGGCGTATTTGATTAAAAAAAAAGCTACATATTTGTACATCACAGTACAAAAGGTACTTTTTTTCTACTGTTTATGTAGTGATAGGTCTTTTCACACATGATATTGTTAACCCTGGGTCATCCTAAACCCAGGATAAACAATATCCTGGGTTATTTTTTTCACACAGTTAATCCATGGAATTAACAAACAATCCTGGGTAGAGCCCTGCATTTTGTATATTTTTTTTACATAATTTGTATATTTTTCTTGGAAAAATTACATTTTTAAAACAAATTTTGTATAGTTTGTCTTATAGTTATATAATATTTTTGTTGGTCAGTTATCTTCTTACGGTGGCCGGGAAGTGCAAAACAACACTTTTACGAAGCTCGAGACAAATTTACATTTTTTACAAATTTACATCATAAGACACAATTACAAAGGAAAAAACGGTTTTACCAAGGACGATACAGACGCAAAACACTTTTACCAGTCCCGAAAACAAATTTACAATGACAGAGTCTTTACGGAAAGGGAATGTACCAAACACCGGAAGTGACACGGTGAAGACGTTGATGTCGTTGCTGGCGGTGAGCGTGATAAATTTGTGTTGTGGAGTAAATGGCTTAAATAAAGTTTATGGTGACCGAACATGGACTGCGGCCGAGGGATGTTTTGTGGCAAACACATGAGCAGCTAGACACGGTTTTGTTTACATGTGGTCGGTGTTTGGAGTTTCTAAAAGACTTAAAACAAGCTTCAAAATGGGTAACCGCTCTTTAAAAGAGATAAACTTAATTGACACATTTGCCAAAAGGCCTAAAACTAATAAGAAAAATTCTGATACCCCACAAGGATTGGAGACTGCAGCCTCATCAGCACCTGAGCCGGGAAACTCCAGACCCAGGCCCTGTCTGCTGCGCAGCCTCCTCACGTAGAACCGCTACCATTTAAGGTGTTTTAAACAGTTTTATTTGACAGACTGGCATAAATATGCAGACATCTCCATTCTCCCAACGAGGTTCTGAGGTCTCTCACCCTTCCAACCAAGTTTGTTCCACCGAGGTAATGTGGGAATGCTGCTGCGAATACTTTGTAAATGCCTGTCCTGCTCATTCAAATTAGTTGATTAAATAAATTAAACTGTAATTAACCGGCGCCACAGGAAAAACAGCTTAATGTAGGCACAGCAGGCATTCGTCCGGCACTGTCAGCCAAACATGACCCAGGTTTGGCAGAGGTGGCACTGTGTTTAGGGCGGCACACAAGATTTGGGCCAGATGTGAAATGTAGTATTTAGCCCAGATGGTCAGAACTGACATGTGGGCCACGTAAGTTTGGCCAGTCGTGACCCACATTTTAAATAGATTAAAATAATTTTTGAGTAAAGAAAAATATTCTACCGCTCAGATCACTTTGGGAATAGCATGCCCATAGTTTGCCTGAAGTGCAATGCTTCAAGGATTTATCAATTTTATTGCCACCGTGACACACTAACCTATCTGGGCCAGTTATGAGTTATTAACTTGGTGGAGACTTGATCCAGATATGGTCCATGTTTGGCCCTTGTTTGAAAGCCAGATTTGGTCCAGTCATGTACCGTAATTCACTGCGGCATGTGGGCCAAGTAAAAGCTCATTGTGTGGGCAAGAGAAATTTTGCTATGTGGGTACCTGTCTCACTGCACTGGCAAAGGCAAGTAAACAAAGACAAAAGTACAAATGAATGAAGGAGGAAATTAGGCCATCTTTAAAACCACAAACATACAAATAAGTATGTTAACCCTGGGTTTAGGAATGTTAACACCACAAATGCTCTGGAGCCGGGTTTCAAGAGTTTACACTTAGCTGATGATTGATAATAAAGTGTATTTGGCATGCTGTCCCGCGAGAGAGCCCTGAGCTCAGAATATCCTCGAGCCCGGGGCTCCCTCCCGTTTAAAGGGCGAGAGGAGAGTTTGAGCTCAGGTAAGACTCGAGAACTGGAGTTGCCTTTAGATGCTATTTAAAAAGTAGTCGATTTACTTATGTTGTATGTTTTTTGGACAGTGGGAGGAAACCGGAGATCCTGGGGAAAACCAACGCGAACACGGGGAGAACATGCAAACTCCATACAGAAACGCAGACTGGCTCGGGGAGAGGCTGTACCAGCGGCGTTCTTGCTGTGAGGCAACAGTGCTAACCACTGGGCCACCGTGCCGCCCTATCAGAGAAGGGGAGGAGTTGGGGTGGAAGGGGGATTCTTTAAGACGAAGATGACCGGAGTAGAAAGCTCTGGTAATTTATAGTGTGTCAGATTCGTCTGACTTGTGTATTCTGCTGAGCTGATGTGGTACCAGCTGTGTTCAATCATAAGCACGTGCAATCATAATCATAAGCAATCATAATTCCTCTCGAAATTAGTTTATAAATAAACCCCACTTTGTAACCCCAGGTAAATACATTTTAAACTTACTAGTGTGAAACGTGTCTGTACCTACGGTTAAAAGCGGTGTTTAAAATGGCAATTACCTGGAGTTTAGCGCAGTGTGAAAAGCAGTAAATGTACTTTGAAGGTATCAATATGAGGATTTGCATACAAATACCCACCATTAGACTGTACCTTAGAAAAGGTACCACTTCAGTGACAACTTGTGTACATTTATTACAGAGTGTGTATAGGAGATAAAACATGTAAATAAAATATTGCACATTCCACAAAAATAAGCAGGTGAGTTATTGACAACATGAGGCTGATTCCTGTGACCCTCCAAGGACAGACGAGCCTCGAGTTCTCCAGCCTCCGGCGCCTAGACTGTAGCTCTGCACAAGACGTCTGGCCATAGGAGAAATGGTCGTGCCCAACTGAGCCTGGTTTCTCTCAAGGTTTTTTCTTCACTTTCGCCAATTGGTGAAGTTTGTTCCTTGCCGCTGTCGCCACTGGTTTGGGACCTGTAGAGCAGCGCATCGATGGATTACTCTTCAGTGTTTGGACTCTCAGCAGTGAATATTAAACCACACTGAACTGAACTAAACTGAACTTCAACACTGAAAACTGGACTGACACTGTTTCAATTTACTATAACCTTCTATGTTAAGCTGCTTTGGCACAATCTACATTTTAAAAGCGCTATACAAATAAAGGTGAAGTGAATAGACTTATTACTTAGAAGAAAAATGCAGTAAACAATACCAATATTGCCAATAATGTTACAAACCAGATAGTTTATGCCAGTGGAGTTCAGTTCAGTGTGGTTTAATATTCACTGCTGAGAGTCCAAACACTGAAGATTAATCCATCGATGCGCAGCTCCACAAGATCCTAACCATGCAAGCCAGTGGCGACAGCGGCGAGGAACAAACTTCACCAATTGATGAAAGTGAAGGAAATAAAACCTTGAGAGAAACCAGGCTCAGTTGGGCATGACCATTTCTCCTATGGCCAAACTTCTTGCACAGAGCTGCAGTCCAGGCGCTGGAGGCTGGAGAACGCTGGACGTCCATTGTGGAGAATCTGCAGGTGGGAGGTCACCGGCTGGTGTACAGGCTGGTCCTTCTGTAGACCCTTGGACTTCAACTTCAACCTAAATCTAAACTCCTGGTCCAGCTATTCAGTTCTTCAGGCACTGCATGTGTGTTGAAGTTTGGAAATGTAAGATAAAATGAAAACAGCACAACAGAACGTTTTGTTATTGATGGAACTCAAATAGAGGAATGACACCTGAAAAAAAGTGTAAACAAGTGATAAAAAAAAGGTAATGCAAAATTTGTGGTGGGCTTTTCCTCTGTAGCCATTATGAAAATACTTTATGAAACATCCAGACTCTTGACCACATTCAAATTACAATAATCCTACAGAAATACAGAAAGCATGTGAATAAGAAAGAAACATGAAAAAGGTCTTTGTTTAGAGTAATAAACAAATGATGTGACGTGCTGAAAGACGGATGAGAGCAGATATGGAATAACCACATAGTCTGAAGCTGCAGACAAAAACACCAGACTGAGGACAGAAACACACCACCTCTGAGGTAAGAACTACTCACATCTGCATTATTTACACACAAACAATGTCGTATTGATTGTGTATTGTGGATTAATGCTTCACTTTTACTGAAATGTTTTACTCCTAAATGGATATGGTTTTTTTCTTTTTCAGAAATGGCTCAAACTCTATATGTCAGTCTTCTTCTCATTGGTGAGTGTGTTTGTAGTTTTATTTATAGTTTATAGTTTCATTAGGTTTGACTCTGTTCTGAAGAGCATTAAAGCAAAGTGTCTCTTTCACAGCTCTCTGCTCCGTATCTGAATGTGTTCAGCGCCAGTATTACTTTATAGATGAGATGAAGACCTGGACTGAAGCTCAGAGTTACTGCAGAGAGAAATACTCTGATCTGGCCACCGCTGACAACATGAACGACATGATGCAGCTGATGAAGAGTGTGAAAGTGAGTGATAGACGTGCCTGGATTGGTCTTGAGAGGACGAGTGTTTATAAGCATTGGTCTTCAGGTGATCCTGTGCTGTTTGTGAACTGGGCATCTGGACAACCAGCCGGCAGTGATAACTGTGCTGTTATAAGAAACGGAATGTGGTTTGTTGCGCCATGTAGTGACACATGGACTTTCATCTGCTACAACGGTGAGTACAAACCCTTATGAAATAAAATTTGTATGCGATCATGCTAGAAAATGTTATATATTATCCCAAGTTTTATTATTTTTCATTAAATTTTTCTTTATTTTATTTATTATTATTATTGTTACTGTTTTTTTAAGTTACTTGTTTAAGTGACAAAGACAATTTGTTGAATATGTTTAATATTGTTTTTCTAATAATAATAATAACTAAGAAGTTGTAGTAATTATGTACATATTGCATGTGTTATTGTTTAACAAGTCGCATATCTGAAAACGTATGACATTAAATGTTATGTAATTAAAGAGTAGAATCACACTTAGTATGCTTTCGCAGCCACTCGCAACCTTAAAATAATAACAATAACAAAAAATAATAACCATAGACACTATGTTATGGAGAAATCTTAATTTTAAATCTAATTATTTACAAGAAATAGCGATTAAGAAATTAAATTAATCGCATATAATTGCACAATAAATTCAATTCGTGCTATTTCTATAGTGCTTTTGTGATGTAGATTGTCAACGCAGCTTAACATGGAAGTTCTAGTAAATTAAAACTGTAGCTATGTTTCCATCCAAAATGTGAAGTAACTTTATGCGAAAAAAATTGAAATAGACGTGCCAATAAAGCAGTGTTTCCATCCAACGAGTCAAAGGGTACAAAATTGTCACTTCCTGATTAACTGGCGCCAAACATCAACAGTAAAAACTGAAATTGCTGTGGTAGGAGAAGCTTCCTCGTGTAATAAATGACTTGAAGTGAATGCACGGTGGCGTTTGAAGGTGTCAGATGTGGAGCACAGACACTCTTGATTCTGGAGGTCATTAATAACATAATAACACAACTACTCAAATGTTTTCGTTGATTCAGAATCACCAAAACAACATTTCAGATGTTTAACAGTGTGTTCAGCCTGCTGGTTTGACCATTCACATTTTCATCATCACATGATCTTTTATAAAAAAATCACATGACCTTTTTAAAGCGCAGACTGGAATTTGTGCTGTAGAAGTGTTTCCATCGCAGTTTATGCACATCTTTTTTTATCGAATAAAACGTTTATTCTACTCAGTAATAGGCATACGTTTTTTATGTGCTTTTTCAAAATTTATGCGTATTTTGGCGTTTCCATCAACCGATTTTTAAGCGTAGATAAATGCGAATAAAAATAGGTGAATGAAAACGTAGCTTGTGTCAGTCCAGTTTTCAGAGTTGAAGTTCAGTTTAGTTCGGTTTAATTTTCACTGCTGAAAGTCCAAACACTGAAGAGCAAATCCATCGATGCGCAGCTCCACAAGTCCCAAACCAAGCAAGCCAGTGGCGACAGTGACGAGGAACAAACTTCACCCATTGACAAAAGTAAAGGAGAAAAACCTTGAGAGACACCAGGCTCAGTTGGGCACGACCATTTCTCCTCTGGCCAAACCATACCCGTCAAAATTGGGATGTGAAAAAAAGGGGCCCCCCCCCCCCCCCCCCAAAAAAAAAAACAACAGATAAGAAAAATCCACTTATTAAATATGTCCTTCTGGAGCTGTTTCAAAGTAAATAAACAGTTACACAGTCAGTAATAATTTTTTCTAGTATTATTTACAAAAGAAAATTTAATAGTATACGTTGGCAAACAGTTTAGCTTATTAAAATTAGCTGTTATAAAGAAATAGGATCAAGTTATCTGATCTTATTAATCTTTTCCTCACTGTATAACTTACACATTATGAATAAAGAGCAGTGAATGAATCTCATTTATTTAGATTTTTTTGTTTGATTACATTAAATAACAGAGGTGTCACTGTTATAAATAACAGAAGTTTACATCTATAGTTATAATGAAAGCATTCGATTGCTTTCCTAAAGTTTTATGCTCATTTAGGAAAAAAGTATTTGTGTTTGAAAAAAAACCTCATCAAGATCAACATCTTTAGCTGTTATTATTATTAATTATGTGTATACGCCTGTTCAAACACAAACACAAAACCCAGTATCCACTTTCGCTCTGCTTCTAATCGAGTGTACAGAATCTGTTTGGGAAACAGCGTCTGTTTATCATTACGGACGCGTCAGCTGAAAGTCACGCACCACTGTATGGCTGTTTTGAGAATTGCACAGGAGGAGCGACGGTACCTGTAATGAAAAGGAAAAGGAATCCCGCCGTTTTTATGTTTATTTCAGAGTGTTTCTTGCCTAAATAAAACGAAAGCACAGACAGATTCCAACAGCTTTAACAGCAAGTGCGGCCCCTGGTGGTTCGGCGGTATGGGTTGCGTATAGGGAGGATCGGCTCTTTAATGTTTATTGACACCCGTTGGAGAACGACTGAAAATACGGGAGAAATACGGGAAAATACATTTACGGGATGATAGCGGGATAGAACTGTAAAATACGGGAGAATCCCGGAAAAAACGAGAGGGTTGACAGGTATGGGCCAAACGTCTTGTGCAGAGCTACAGTCTAGGCGCCAGACATCACAAGATGCGTTTTTTACCATTTACCAACTTGCACAATGTTCATTTTTATCGTATTTATTATTGATTGAACACAAACCTATGAATTAGGTTTAAGTATATGACAATTGTAACTTACTGAACAGTAACCGATGACATTCAATTTAATTCTCAAGCGCAGTGGTTCTCAAACTGTGGTATGCGTACCACTAGTGGTACACAAGCTTCCTTCTAGTGGTACACGGAGGAATCTCTGAATAATTTAAAGAATGAACACACTTTTAACCTTTTGACTCGTACGATAACACCGATGTGATCAGTACATTGATTTTAATAGGCTAAGCCTTTAATTAAGTGGCTGACAATAATAAATATTCTTAATTAGAAGAATGAATCTGCCTTGTTTTTGAACTGTGCAGTGCTGTAGCTGCTTTATTAGGCCTACTATGCTACTGTACTTCAATTCCAGTTATTATGGTGGTACTTAGAGAAACAATTGTGTTCTGAGGTGGTACTTTGTGAAAAAAGCTTGAAAACCACTGTTCTAGCGCTTTTACAATGTAGATTGTGTCAAAGCAGCTTAACATAGACGCTTATAGTAAACTGAAACTTTGTCAGTCCAGTGTTCAGAGTTGAAGTTCAATTTAGTTCAGTTCAGTGTGGTTTAATATTCACTGCTGAGAGTCCAAACACTGAAGAGCAATCCATCGATGCGCAGCTCCACAAGTCCCGAACCGTGCAAGCCAGTGGCGACAGTGGAGGAACAAATTTCACCAGTTGACGAAAGTGAAGGAAAAAAAAACCTCAAGAGAAACCAGGCTCAGTTGGGCACGACCATTTCTCTTCTGGCCAAACTTCCTGTGCAGAGCTGCAGTCTAGGCACCAGAGGCTGGAGAATGCTGGACGTCCACCGTGGAGAAGGTGCAGGTGTGAGTAGGTCACCAGCTTGTGTTCAGACTGGCCCGTGGGATCAATGCAGAGACTCGTCTGTCACTGGGGTTTTCAGGAGTCAGTCTCATTCTCTCCGCTCCTCCATGACCGCCATAGCATCTGCTCAGGATGAGGCCTGGTCCAGGATTATGGATACCTTGGCATAATTTCTTCACAGGTCTTGGATCGCATCAATGGTGCTGCATAATCTCTAGAGAGCTCGGGATGTGTATTCCCAGGTGGAAAGAGAGAATAAAGAAAATAATTAGCTGCTGTTCATAGCATATTTAAATTATGTAGATAGATCTTTAATATAGTTTTGAACTGTGAGAGTGTGTCTGAGCCTCGGACATTATCAGGAAGGCTATTCCAGAGTTTAGGAGCCATAAATGAGAAGGCTCGACCTCCTTTACTTGACTTTGCTGTTCAAGGTACTACCAGAAGCCCTGAGTTTTGAGACCTTAAAGAGCGGGTTGGATTGTAGCGAGACAGAAGGTTGGTTAGATAAACAGGAGCTAGATTATTTAAAGCTTTATAGGTAAGAAGGAATATTTTAAAATCAATACGAAACTTAACAGGCAGCCAGTGTAGGGAGGAGAACATTGGTGTGATATAATCATATTTTCTAGACCTGGTAAGAACTCTGGCGGCTGCATTTTGTACTAGCTGAAGTTTGTTAGTAGAGGAGGCTGGGCAGCCTGTGAACAGAGCATTACAGTAATCCAACCTAGAGGTCATAAAAGCATGAACTAGCTTTTCTCCGAGATGGATTGCATACTTTGTAAGTTAGCGATATTTCTCAGATGAAAGAAGGCTTTTTTTGTGACGTGGGATATATGATAAAAGTAAGTTGCTGTCTGATATAACACCTTGATCTTTTACAGTAGCACTAATGCTAACTTTGTATCCCTCAAATTGAGGGGGGTGAGGTGACTGCCGAGATTGCTAAAACATGCTTTGAGTTCAGGTGATGGGCTATTTAAAACTTGAACAGCTTTGATGATAGGCAAATTCCTTGTCACAAACAACACAAAAGACTTCGGTTTTATCTGTGGCTTAATTATCATGTCTTCCCTTTAGCAAACTCTGAAGTTATTCATCTTTATTTGTCTAAATTCGTTATTAGGATGGAGTTTCTTTGGGACTGAACAGTGATGGACTCTTTAAAGCATCTGCGGATTACTGACTGTGATAAGGAGAGGTTGAATATTTCTGTAAACACAGGTGCTAGCTGGTCTGCACAGGCTCTGAGGATACGACTGGAGATGTCGTCTGGTCCTTCTGCTTTACTGGTGTTCACTCTTCTTAAGGCTGTCCTCCTGTCATGCTCAGAGATGATGAACCCATTTTTGGTGCTGGAACTTAGACGTACCTTTAGCATTAGCAATTCTAGCAACATTGTCAGAACCCTCGACACGAGCATAAAAGGTATTCAGCTTGTCTGCCAGAGACAAGTCATACCGTATGCTGGTGCTTTATAGTCTGTTATTGTTTTTAGTCCCTACCACAGGCTCCTAGAGTCACTTTGTTGAAACTGTGACTCATATTTTTACTTCACCTCCTTCACTGGACATGACTTTGTATGGGATCAAGGTTACTCCCTTATTGTTGGTGGAGGTACTGTAGAGGATCTCAGAGTGTCATGAGCAGGTTTTATCCACCCACGGCTTCTAATTGGGAAATGTTCTGATAGTAGTTTTGTCTACAGTATCTGTTAGTTTCCCTATAAATCCCACAACCGTTTCTGCAAATTTGCTGTCGTCATCAGTACTGCATTGGAACATGTTCCAGCCTGCGACATCAAGTTCAATTCAGTTCATTCAATTCTATAGTGCTTTTACAATGTAGATTGTATCAAAGCAGCTTCACATGGATTAGAGTAAATTGAAACAGTTGTCTGTTCATTTTCAGTTCAGTTCAGTGTGGTTTAATATTTACTGCTGAGAGTCCAAACACTGAAGAGTAATCGATCGATGCGCAGCTCTACAAGTCCTGAACCATGCAAGCCAGAGGTGACAGCGGCAAGGAACAAACTTCACCAATTGGCGAAGGTGAAGGATTAAAAACCTGGAGAGAAACCAGGCTGAGTTGGGCACGACCATTTCTCCTATGGCCAAACGTCTTGTGCAGAGCTGCAGTCTAGGCGCCAGAGGCTGGAGAACGCTGGACGTCCACCGTGGAGAAGGTGCAGGTGAGAGTGGTCAATGCAAGGACTCATCTGTCACTGAGGTCTTACAGGGATCGGTCTCAAGCTCTCCACTCCTCCATGACCACCACAGCAGCTGCTCAGGATACGGCCTTGTCCAGGATTATGGAAACCTCGGGAAAAATAAAAAACAAACTAACATAAGCTCAGATGCCGTTCAAATTATAATGTCTTTTGGGAAGTGTTCCCGGCTGCGGTTGCCCTCAAGTGCGTCCTGTAAGACGACAATCAATTCTACAAATGCAGAAGCATATTTTATAACATGCAGTAATAAAAATAATCCTGTAAAAGTATTGTTACAATTTTCCAATTATAAATTATAAAAAGCCTAATATAAAACACATATTCTGTATATATTTATGTGACATGCTTTGTTGTGGCAGATCTCACTATTATTAATAAATATAACAGCTCAATCCATTGGTAAAAAAAAGCATTTCTGATGATGCACCTGTTGTTTTTTTTCATCCATTAAAGTGAGCAGAGGACTGGTGTTTGTCAACCAGATGATGAACTGGACAGCCGCTCAGAGTTACTGCAGACAGAATCACATTGATCTGGTCAGTGTGAGGAACCAGATTGAGAGTCAACAGCTGGAGAAGTTCATTAATGACAGAAACTCATCTGGATCTAATGTCTGGATCGGTTTGTTCAGTGACACATGGAAGTGGTCAGATCAGAGCAACTCCTCATTCAGATACTGGGATACTAATCAACCTGATAATGATGGAGGTCATGAAAACTGTGTAGGAATGAATCAGTATGCTCAGGGACAATGGCATGACATCTCCTGCGCCGGCTCATTTTCTTTTGTGTGTCATGAAGGTGAGCAGATCCTCCAAACACACTCAATCCATCATCAGCTCCAGATCTCTTAAAGTCGACTCTACATGTCTGACATGACAAATTCCTCCACAGTGTTTGTTCTGCGTGCTGTTTTTGATCAGTCTCTCTCTTGTTTCTGCTTTGTTTTGTGTCCAGATAAACTGATTGTGATCCAGCAGAATCTGTCGTGGTCTGAAGCTCTGAGATACTGCAGACAGAATCATGTGGATCTGGTCTCGGTTCAGTCAGTGGAGATGCAGCGTCGTGTGATGAACGTGGTTAAACTGGCGTCTACTGAGGCGGTGTGGTTGGGTTTACACAACTTCTGCAGCATGAACATATGGCTCTGGCTGAGTGGAGAGATGGTGTGCTATCAGAACTGGGCTCCAGGGAACGGCAGCACACAGGAAAACTGCAAACTGGAGAACAGAAAAGGAGCAGTTCAGTCTGGAGGAGATCAGACCTGGATCAGCCTTCCTGAATCTCGCAGACTCAACTTCATCTGCACTAACAACTGAGAGAATGTGTTTGTGTGTTTATTTACATTCACTTTGTTTTCAACTTTTATGTTTGATTTGTTATTTTAACGGTTCTGGGTGAATCTGCAGTTTGTGGTTTAAAATGTTTTATTTCTGTATGTATCTATCATAATATAATGTGCTGATAAAGTTTTAACGCTGTTTAAGATTAGGGTTTAAGTTTCTTCAGTTAAATCATGAAATGAACAGAACAGCAGATGAAATAAACTGATCTACAGTCAGTATTCTCGTCTCTTGTTTATTTGCTAATGTCTCTCCAGCATCACAATAAACAGAAATTTAACTGTAGTGCATATATTAAAGTGTTTAACTGTTGATTTGTTTGGCTTACATTTAGTATATAAATTTCACCCACAGGATTGAATGTTTCTGCAGGGATGATGGTTTTTATTGTAGTGCCTCCTGCTGGAGTTTGAGAGTTTGACAAGGAGAATTCTATTCTGAGAGTTTCCTGTTGTGTAGTGTAGGGTGTGGTGTAGGGTGTAGGTCATTTTCTCAAATTATATCTTTAAATGTGGTTCTACTAAAATATTTTTTTCATGCCCAGTAAAGTGGCCGATGAGTATGTAGATATACACATTTTATTAGGTACACCACACTAGAACCCTGTTGAAAGCCTTTTGCCTTCAGTCCTTCTTCGGCATAGATTCAACGAGGTACTGGAAATATTTCTCTGAGATTTTGCTCCATATTGACATGATAGCATCACACAGTTGCTACATCCATGATGCGAATCTCCCGTTCCACCGCATCCCAAAGGTGCTCTATTGGATTGAGATCTGGTGACTGCGGAGTTCATTTGAGTACAGTGAACTCATTGCCATGTTTAAGAAACCAGTCTGAAATGATTCATGCTTTATTCCATGGTGGGTTATCCTGCTGGAAGTAGCCATCAGAAGATGGTCATGAAGGGATTAAGTTGAAGCTCGGTGTAACACTCTGGAGTCTGGGAAAAAAGGGGAGGGGGTGGGGAAAACTCCTGCGAGATAGGGGAGTGAAGGGAAGCTGGGGTAGTCGAGGTTGAGGAATGCTCCTGCAGGAGCTAGAGCTGGGATCTTTGTGATGTGTATTTAAATTATTTGAGAGATGCGCGTCAGCCACAGCAAGGGCCATGCCGAAGCATACACATGCGCTAGACGCAGAAGTATAAATCAGTTTTTAGGTGAGTGATATGGGTCAAAAGCTGATTAGTACTTAGTGCTGGATAGAAGAAAGGGAAGAAAAAGTGGTTGTATCATGCCCTCAACCTCAAATGCTGAAAGTGGCTGGGTCATGCCCTCGCCCTTGGGTGCTGGAAGGTGGGTGTCGACTGGTGAGGGTCTTCTCGGCTTCTTTGAAGCAATGGCTGGGACATATGTAGGTCTTGAAGGTTTCAGATGACCACCTTCCCAGGGTCTGTATTTGCTGTTGCAAGAGTCCTTTTTGCTGTGCTGTGATGGCTGCTCCGATTCTAAAGGAGTGACTGGAGTATGAATCTGGAAGGAAGCCTGAAAGGGTTTCCCTACAGATTCATGGGAGGGAAGCCCTGGACTGGGATTTTGGGACTTCCTGAAATTTAAAAAGATTAGTGCTTGAAAAGGGCGTGTGGAGCAGGGAAATTCAAATGTGTAAAGGAAATGTCTTTTGCATGATAGATCTGTTTTGCTTTAATGAGTAAGAAATTGTTTTCTAATCAAAAAAGGTTTGATCTGAGATACTGGGGTGGATGTTTGGGTTGGATTTAGGAAAGGAAACCAAAAAATGAAAGGGTGAACATAGCATTGAGAGTGCTGTCTGTGTATGTGGACGATAACCTTTGCGGAGGGTGGAAATGCATTTGGAAAGGATATTGAGGGTGATGGACAGCCTGGAGTTGATGTTAAAATCTACAATTAGTGTTTTCAGTTTTATCTAGTAAATCAGAATTAAAATCAGAAAACTCTTTTAAAAAAATGACAAAGGGTCCTAGGGGTCTATACACAGTGATTAAAGAGAGAGATAACATGGGCCTTTTCTGAATATCCAGAAGCGTCTTTAAACAAGAGACTTTAAAAAACATGACGTCATGTGCATGTGCAACAGCTCTTTAGCCTCCTTGTTAGAGCAACCGATTCTCATGCAAACAAGGACTCTCGCGGGTGTTACACATGCAAAGTACGTGTTTAGGGGAATGTTGTGTTACTTTCCATTAGATTCATTTACACTTTAAAGAAGCTCTTTAGCTTTACATTTCTATTTATATCTGACTTTGGAGAGAAAAAAAGCAAATGAACCTCAGATGAGCCGAACCCACTGATCTCAACATTTCCACACCAATGGTATTTTCAGTCTGCTCATTTGTTACCATTGTATAGAAGTAAGATAAAAAGAGGCTCATCAGAGGTCACACTAAACCAGAGATGCCCAAACTAGGGCCTGCGGGCTAAAGTTTGCCAATGGTAACCTTTAATTCGGCCCCATCCCATCTGAAAGGGAGAATGATGGCGATGGTCTAGTTGTAATTTGAAATTTAATTTAACCTTATGTCTGTTTGTTGTTTTGTTAAGCTACAAAAAAGCTAGCTAAAATTAAATATTTCAACTCAAATAGTGTCATTTTATTTAAAATGTACATACTGTCACCTGACGGATAGAGGCAAAATTTGTAAGTAAATCCGTTTTGTTGAAGGGTTACTGGCAGGTTCCCTTAACACCGTGAGCGCAAGAGATTATTGCATTTGTGACATCTTTTCAGGATTATACTCTTATTCTGTAATAAGCTTCAGATTGTGAAACGCGCCCACAATGTTTCAAAGTGTAATGAATAGGGTTGTGTTGGGGCTTTCGGGTTGTGCAGTTTATTTAGATGACATAGTTGTTTGCAGTGTTACATGGGCACAGCATCTGGAGCATGTTCGTGCTTTATTCTCACGGTTATTGGAGGCGAAACTCACTGTAATTTTAGCAAAATGCGAGTTTGCCAAGGCAACGGTGTTCATGTTTGTTTTGATTCTTTTTTGTGATTTCCAGAGCCTGCATGGTTGCTGATTTGTGGGTTGGTCATCTCACCTGAAACCCATTTATGTGGTGACTATGAAGAGTCCAACATTTGACATGAGATAAGAGCTCGATTAGCCGGACCTCCCTGTCTGGCATTTTGATTATTTTATTTGCTGTATTACATCCTCCCCAGTCTAGGGTTGGGAAGGAGTAATAAAGAAAGTGTTGGAGGTTTAGATAAAGATTTTCCCTTCTTCTGACTCACAAAAACAATTTTAGCATAAGGAATATAACATAAGGAATCAAACAAGTCTTCAGGAGGGGTCAAAGCCAACATAACCAACAAAACATCCAACAAACAATAGCTTCTATATTTCAATTTAACTAAGCTAATAAAGAAAAGAAAACAAAGTACAAAACAATACATCAACTTCCTTTCTGTTCTTACACAAGAGAAAACTTTGACAAAAGAAAATGGCAACCACATCCCTACAGCTTCCAATAAATAAACAATGGATTGAACAAACAATAATTCTTTTTGTCACAAAGATAAAGAAAAGAAACTTTGACAGATTAGGTGTTAACACATGATTTGGCAAAACAAATCCCCTCACAAGAGGGGTAAAGGTCTTCACGGACATTATCAACAATTAAACCACACCAAACAGACCAAAAGCTCAACAACAAGCTAGCAGAAGGGATTCTTGCTCCAAGCCTCCACACTCAAAATATCCCAGCTCTGTCTTATATCCACAAGACAATCCTTTGGTGGACCAATCAGGACAGAGAACCCAACAGTAGAGCCAATTTGCAAGGATGACTGCATCTGATCAAAATTAAAGTCTCATTGAAGGAGAAAAAGAGAGATGAAATGAATACACAATATCTACAAGAGACATTCATGGAACATAATTTTATAAATTTAATTCGAAAATTATCCATAGCAGCTTTAATGTAAACTAGTTTGGTATATTTAACTTCGGCCTATAGCTGTTAAATATATTTGGTTTTGGCCCTTCATACAACAAAGTTTGAGCATCCCTGCACTAAACAGATATTGTAACATTTAAAACCCTGTTATTACATCACAGAAGTTATTTAGTTGTGAACAATGAAGCGTACAGTACGTCATTAAAGTTCGTATGTAAATAATATTTTGATCGATGTCCATATTCGTGACTGATCTTGAATGACACTGGTGTCAGCATGCAAATATGGGAAAAGAAGAGGACAGAAAATTAATATGGTGGAAGCTAAATATGAACAGGGTTTTTTGGTGTAATAAACAAATGTGATACAAAAGGTTATACATGACGTGCTGAATGACAGATGAGAGCAGATATAGAATAATGACATAGTCTGAAGCTGCAGACAGAAACATCAGACTGAGGACAGAAACACACCACCTCTGAAGTAAGAACTACTCACATCTACATTCCTTAACCAATGTTATCTTAATGATTGTAAATCATGTTGGGATCCTGATTTGAGTTTTTCATTGTGTTTCTCTTCCTCAGAAATGGACACATTTCTGTATTTCCCTCTTCTCCTCATTGGTGAGTGCGTTTGTAGTTTTATTGTTGGTTTATAGTTTCATTAGGTTTGACTCTGTTCAGAAAAGCATTAAAGCAAAGTGTCTCTTTCACAGCTCTCTGCTCCGTATCTG
>CAIGQQ010030960.1:179829-193776 GCA_903798035.1 Danio albolineatus | reverse complement strand
ACTTCATCTGCACTAACTACTGAGAGAATGTGTTTGTGTGTTTACTCACATTCACTGTGTTTTCAACTTTGTTTGTTTTGTTCTTGTTTTGCTGTTTGTGCTTTAAAAGTAGTCAAGCATTTATTTACTGTATTTTATCCATCATAATATAATGTGCTTTTAAAGTTTTAATACCATTGTTACACCACCATGTAAATCTTTTATAAAACTGTTTTCTAGATCTGCTGGTGTTTGGTCTCTTCATGATTTGCTCTGATCATATAAATGACTGGCTGAATGTGATTCTGTGAGCAGCAGATCTTCAGTAAAACATGATTTTTGTCTCAGCTGAATGAAATATGCTTTATTATTAGAGTGTACTCACATTAGGCTATCCAAACCATGTCTGAGTGCATTTGACCCTCGTTTCCTGGTTCGTTTGAAAAGTGTGAGTGCTCTGTGCCATGCCTGGGCGCTGTGTGGTTGGTCGGCCCTAGTCAAGTTGGAAGAGGTGTGCCAGAGCGTGGTTCGGATGGGCTCAGGCTCGGTATGAGTGCCTAGTGTGCTCGAACATGAAACTGTAGACTCGATGTCACTTTTGAGCGATAATTTAATATGAATTCATTAATTATTCTTTCTTTTCAACAAACGCAAACTGTCGTAGTTCATCAAAGATACAAACCCCTCACTGCACTTCACCTGCCACCTTCAGCAAACCTCTTAATACATGCAGCATGATGATGTGTATAAACATTTATGGGCATCAAAAGTGATGGATCTGTTCAGCAAAAGATTTGACTGTGTGTCACTGCATCCCTGTAACCTTTTGCTCACTTTTTAATGCTATAGTGCCTGACAGTATCTCGCTGTCAAATGAGTCAAAAAACAAAAACAGCCCTGTTAAATTCCTGTTCAAACACAGATCCACAAGTTTCGATCATTGAGAAAAACACTCAAAATGCTCTTTCGTCACCATCAATCATGTTTGAAAATTAAATGCATCCATGGAACTTCAGGGATGTATGAAAGAGGTCTTCGTCATATTCTTACCATGCCGGCAGCTAGCTCTCTGCAACTCTTACATGGTCGCCCACTGAAGCTAAGCAGGGCTGCGCCCGGTAAGTACCTGGATGGGAGACCACATGGGAAAGCTCGGTTGCTGCCGGAAGTGGTGTTAGTGAGGCCAGCAGGGGGCGCCCAACCTGCGGTCTGTGTGGGTCCTAATGCCCCAGTATAGTGACGGGGACTCTATACTGCTCACTTTCGGATGAGACGTTAAACCGAGGTCCTGACTCTCTGTGGTCGAAAAAAATCCCAGGATGTTCTTCGTAAAAGAGTAGGGGTTCACCCCGGCATCCTGGCCAAATCTGCCCACTGGCCTCTGTCCATCATGGCCTCCCAACATCCCCATATCATAATTGGCTTCATCACTCTATCTCCTCTCCACCAATCAGCTGGTGTGTGGTGTGCGGTCTGGCGCAAAATGGCTGCCGTTGCGTGATCCAGGTGGATGCTGCACACTGGTGGTGGAGGAGGAGATCCCCCCATTGTGTGTAAAGCGCTTTGAGTGCCCAGAAAAGTGCTATATAAATGTAAGGAATTATTATTATTATTATATTCACAGTGAGGTGTGCTTCTTTTAATTTATCCAAAACAGACTGAATATCCAAGAAGTGCTGTTCCACTGAGGGAGAATAAATTATATAATCTAAACATAGCTCACCTAGGACAATTGTAACTCACCTAGGACTTTGTCCATCAACATTTGAAAGGTTGCTGGTGCATCTTGCAGACCAAAAGCCATTACTTAGAACTGTAATAATCCTTGGCTGCAGATGAAGGCAGTTTTGTCTTGACTGTTCCTCTCCATTGGCACCTGCCAGTAGTCACTGTTAAGGTCCAAGGTAGAAAAAACAACAACATTTAGACATTCAATGATTTCTTGGATGGTAGGGAGTGGATAAGCATCATGCTAACATACAGAATTAAGCTGTCTGTAATCCACACAGAGAACGATAGCCACCATTTTTTTGTTTGTTTGTTTGTTTTTTGGCATCAGGACTACCGGAGAGGCCCAAGTAAAACAGGACTGCTCAATGGTATCAGCCATCATCTCATTAATGAGTTGCTTAATCACTCTCTGTTTGGTTGGTGACACTCGGTAAGGCTTTTGTTTTGTTGGTACATCTTGATTGACAAAAATCTGTGTCAAAACAGTAGTTTTTTTCAATCAAATTGGTACAAACAGCAGAATTATGTTGCAGTTGGTTTGAAAAGCGTTTCTTACCATCTTCATCCAGACAGAAATTGTAGCATGATTTCCACAAAAGATTGGTTTCTTTACTGACTGAACAAGAAGGAACTGCAGAAAAGAGAGCTAAAGTTGAGGAATTGTGCCAGTTATGAATAAAGGCGTCAATATTCTGGAAAGAATATTGGGTAACTGTTGTTGAGTTTGTTATATGGCACTGGCTTTACTATTTGAGATGTGATCACCAGGGGGCGTCGGTAAGAACGCACAAGTCAGGCTTCGTAGTTAGCTGATTTGGTACAGCATTTATTTTGCACAGTCATAAAGGCACATGCGTGTGTATGTGGTCTTTTATAGCAACAAAAGAGAAATATATCACAATAAATTAAACTGCAATTTGTATAATATACAGAACAACATAACAGATAATATATAAGTATATAACACCAGTTATGGCATATAATCAGAGACTATCAGGGCATCAGGTCTAAATATGCATCAGTAAACATATACAAGTGATACAGATCCAAAATGTCCAAATACTGTGTAAACCTGGCATTTACATTGCTTAACACTTCACTGATTTACACATCAACACAATCCAATCGAACATAAACTGGCGGAGATAACACGTGCGTCGTTAATAATGGCGTTTACTCAGATCGCGCACCACCCGCGGCCATGACGCACTGGCCGTCATGCGGTCCAATTGTGATTCAAAGTTTGAGCTACAACACTAAACTCGTAAACTAAGTATTAGATCCACATAGACATACGACATAAACACTTACTTCTCGTGACGCACACACTATAAGCCACTGTATAGAGCTGTTAGCCAGACTGTATAGAACTGCAATGTCCGACTACAGGAACGGAAATGATATGCGTCTTCTGGGCGGGCCTGACCCAGCTGTCAATCAAACCAGCGACCAATCAGAACGCCAAATTTACCTGGCCTTTACAACAGTAACACTTTATTTTGATGGTCTGTTTGAGTATTAGAAGACTGTCTACGTATCATCTGCTGATATTCAACAAACATTAAACTGACTATAAGAAACTTTGCAAGTACATGTCAGCTTACACTAACCCCAACCTAACAGTCTACTTATAATCTAATGAAAACTAGTTGCAATGTAACTTAAATTCAACAAAGGGACGATCAAAATAAACTGTGACTGAATGTTGTTGATCTGCCTGAAACCAGATGTTTTTTCTGATATCCTTTTGCAGACCACTCAAAAATAATTAATCTGAACCCAATCCAACAGGGAAAGCCAGCATCTGAGAAGCCAAAACTACCAGAGGTAACGTCTACTGTTGAAGTTTGAACGGTGATGTGAATTTCTTCCCATCCTAATGGTCTGTCGGGCTCCTTCATCAGCTAAATAAATTGGACCTTCTGTCCAAGGCTTGAGGTGTTGATATGATGACCCATAGACTCCCATAGGTTCTTATTAAGCAGGGTGTATGAAGATCCGGTGTCAACCAAGCCATGTCCTTTCCAGGTATGGATGGTTACAGGAACCAACAACTACTGAGGAAGATATGAAGAAAAGGGATAAGTAGGTAAGGACTTTAAACGTGCAACAATACTAACAGTAGGATGATGCTTTCCTGAGTTGCTTTTGGTAGAATTGGTGCTTGGTTGATTTTTGTAGTTTGTAGTAGAAACATTCCCTCCTCACCGAATCTAATGAAGGAAGGGAGACTCCCCTACTTCCTGACAGCTCAGAAAAAAATTATGTATACACTATCAATTACAAAAAAAATGTTAGACTGAGGCCCAATCCCAATTCTTTTTTGGTACCCCTACCCCTTCTCCTTGGCCCTTGAAACAGAGTGTAATGGGAATGGCTTCAAAATTTAACCCTAAGAAATGGGACACCACTACAGCACCTGCACATGTCATCATATGTCATCGCGATCTCTTGCTTCATATGAGATCACGACTGCTGGAGTTATTCCAGTTGTGTTATTGTTTGGTGTTTATCTTCATGAAATCACTGAAGGCGTATATTATGTTATCATAACCATATAATGTGGCAATACGCTGTACTCTGTTTTTACAGCGTGGCAATATTCATCTATGTAAACAAAAGAAAACAACATTAACATTAGAGCAGACACTGTAAAAAGCTCATTCCCAGCCACTAGATTTTCTGACGGGGTCTTCGAGTGTCGTTGAGTGAAAATGTTGTGGGACTGCTGTACAGGAGTTATTATGGATTATAGATAATGAAATTGAGCAGTTTTTATTTTAGCCTTTTTTTTTAAAGCATGATGGTAAAACAGGAGCGCTGTTATGAATGTTATAAAAAATATGTTTGTTTGTCGTAAAAATATGTATTAATGACAAAAAAAACAACTGATTTGTGCATCTCCTGACTTCCAGGTGCAGCCATACTGCTGTTGTAGATGGTGTATTTTGGGAAATTTTCTTACGCCTTGGTTTCAAGTGTGGCCCTGGGGGTACCTAGCCCTTCCTCTTAACTCTACACCTTCAAGCTAAAGAGAATTAGGACACCCCTACCCCTTCACATGAACACACAAAACGAGGGGTAGGGGTAGGGTTAAGAAGAAGGGCTATGGGGTAGAATTGGGATTTGACCTTAGTCTCTCATATGCAATTTATCTTCAGGAAGCCGGCCATGCTTAGCATGCTGTAACTGAAGCCCACACTTACTGTTTTCCAGTGTTTCAACAAAATAAGGTGAGCAACCTCATACACCCACTTGTATGTAAAGAGACTTAAAAATGGAAAGTGAGGACCAAGATCCTTTGCCTATTCAAATTTCCACGGCAGCTCTTACTGACTTTCCTCTACGTTACAGGAAATACTCCTGCGTCACATTCAGTTATTGTAAAAGTATGAAAATGAACTCAGTGAAAGAACATAAACACTGCACAAAAGAAAGTGTTTCAATGGGTAAAATAGCTTCAACTGAACGACAACAGAAAGTCATTCATTCATTCATTTCCATCTGCTTTTTCAGGGCCGGGTCGCAGGGGCAGCCGGCTCAGGAGAGAACCCCTGACTTCCCTCTCCCTAGACAATTCCTACAGCTCCTGAGGCATTCCCAGACCAGGGTCCTGAGGCATTCCCAGACCACCTGAGAGACATAGTCCCTCCAGCGTGTCCTGGGTCTTCCACGAGGCCTCCTCCAGGTGGGACATGCCTGGAACACCTCCCTAGATAGGCGTGTAGGAGGCATCCAAAACAGATGCCCGAGCCACCTCAGTTGACTTTTCTCGATGTGGAGGAACAGCGGCTGTACTTCGAGCTCCACTCTGGTGACAGAGCTCCCCACCTTATTTTTTAAGGGTGTGCGATGCCACCCTCCGAAGGAAACTCATTTTGTCCTTTCAGTTGTGACCCAGAGCTCATGACCATAGGTGAGAGTAGGAACATAGATTGACCGCTAAATCGAGAGCTTTGTCTTTCGGCTCAGCTCCTTCTTTACGACAACGGACCGGTACATCGACCGCATTACTGCTGCTACTCCACCGATCCGCCTGTCAATCTTACGTTTCATCCTTCCCTCACTCGTGAACAAAACCCCATTATACTTGAACTCCTCCACCTGTGGTTAGGACTTTCCTCCAACCTGGAGACAGAAATGCCTGGAAAAAAAATATGCAAAGTAAATGGTCAGAAAAAGAAACTCTATATTTAAGGTGGGGGTTTTCTCTCTAGCTAGTACGTAAATATATATTTTTTATAGAACATACAGACTCTTGACCACATTTAAATGAACATGCTGCTACAGATGTTCAGAAAAATATGTAAACGAGGAAGAATAAAAGAAAAAAGCCCTTTGGTTAGAGTAATAAACAAATGATTTGACATGCGCAATGACGGATGAGAGCAGATACCTCTGAGGTAAGAACTACTCCATTCTTTAACACATATATACTTCTGGCATCTGTTGATAGTTATTTTTTTTATTGTGTAAAGCTCTCTGCAGTTATTGGCGCAGAAATGTCTAGGAACAATTTCAGTACACTTAAATAAAATAAAATTGTGGGTTAGAGGAACATCAAAACAACTCTTAAATTAGAAATGTCTGTTTACCAGTAAGGAAATACTGGAATACCAACACCAGAATACCTGGTCTCAGATATAAATATAGCATTATTTAGACTGCAAAAGTGACTGTTTACATTATCCTTATTGCATAATATAATTCTGCATTTACTAATTAACTAAATTTCTTTGCACGTTGGACCATTAAAACCATTCTTTTCAGCACCTTTTCACAGGAAAATCAGAAATACAAGATGTTCAATGAACTTTTTACATTTATTATATTATTATTATTATTATTATTATTATTATTATTATTATTATTATTATTATGTGAAGTTCATTTCTAAACTAATTTTGAGAGGATCACATGCTTATGATTGATCATGGCTGGTCCCACTTTAGCTAATGCATGATTTACCAATCGGATGATTCCTAACTTGCTATAAATAAACAAATTTTTCATCCGTCTTTCGGATGAGACGTTAAACTGAGGCCCTGACTCTCTGTGGTCGTTAAAAATCCCATGGCACTTCTCGTAAAGAGTAGGGGTGTAACCCCGGTGTCCTGGCCAAAGTCCCTCAATCGGCCCTTACGATCATGGCCTTCCTGTCATCCCCATCCACCGAATTGGCTCTATCACTGTCCCTTCACTACACCAATAGCTGGTGTGCGGTGAGCGCACTGGCGCCGTTGTCCTGTGGCTGCCGTCACGTCATCCAAGTGGATGCTGCACACTGGTGGTAGTGTGGAGAGACCCCCCCATGATTGTAAAGCGCTTTGGGTGTATGGCCATACTCAATAAATGCGCTATATAGATACACATTACATACTTACATTACATACCTCAGTTATCTTTGCCATGAAGATTCCCCCCTTCCACCCCTACTCCTTCCAACAGTGCTAACCACTCGGCACTGTGGCCCAGTGGTTAGCACTGTTGCCTCACAGCAAGAATGTCACTAGTTTAAATCCTTACCAAGCAAGTCGATGTTTCTGTGTGGAGATGTGCAAGTTCTCCCTGTGCGGGTGTGGGTTTCCCCTGGGTTCTCCGGTTTCCTCCCACAGTCCAAAGACATGTGTCATAGGTGAACTGATCAAACCAAATTGGCACCATAGATGAGCTCTTAATCAGCAGTATATTTCTCCATAGCAATCCCTACTTTGTCATTAGCCATAAATAAGCAGGGGAGTTCTCCAGATCTACCTGAGCTCAAACTCCCCTCTCGCCCTGCAAACAAGAGGGAGCCCCTGCGCTCGAGGATTTTATGAGCTCTTGGCTCTCTCCTGGTAAAGCATGCCAAACACGCTTTATAATCAATCATCAGCTGAGTGTGAATTCTTGAAACAACATATTATTTTTATGCTGCTCATGCTCATGGAATCTCTCAATGGGATACTGGCTGAAATATGTTTATGTATATTATTTGTTGTGATGCTATTGTAATTTTTATCAGTTAAATAAATTCAAGTCATATAATCCAATGAATTCTGTACAACAGAATAACAGCAACAACAAAATCGAAAGGATAAACACAGTGAACAAAGATTTAAAACAACATAATATTCTCAAAAATACCAGCAACAGAGTTGGCAAAGGCATCTTTGTGAAAACGTTGTACTGGCTCAAAAGTGTCGACCTGTTGCTTTCAAATCCTCTCCTCTGCCGCAGCTCGTTCAACAAGCTCAGCAGTCGAGCTCAGCCTCCCCTGCAGGAAGTATGTCTCTAAACATTCCTCATAGACATATACCCGCTAGTGAATTTAAATCAACGGTAAGATGAATAGCTGCTACTTTTTTTCTGTTACATGAATCCTTGTACCCTTTTCATCATTTAAACACACTAATCACTACTCCAGTAGTCTCTTAATATTATTATATAGAGCATAAACTTCTCCACAGTGTATTTCTGTCCCTCCTAAATGTAACATCAATTTTAGTATGGGTTATAAACATTTTAATATTTTGCTTTCTCTAAAACTTTATATTGTGCTCTTTGTTTAACAAATATTATACACCTTCCCTCAGTCACTTCTTCTCTGTCTTTGAATACACATTCTCTAAAACACTCATTGGCCACTTTATTAGGTACACCTGTCCATCTGCTCGTTAATTCAAATTTCTAGTCAGCCAATCACATGGCTGCAACTCAATGCATTTAAGCATGTAGACATGGGCTGTTTCTCAATATGCGTTCTTCAGCGGACTTGCGTCCTCGTGTTCTCGTGTAATGTCATCATCATCCGCTGAAGTTCAGTTCCAAAACTCAAGACCGCAAGTATGGAGGACACATGAAAGCTCCCGGATGTGTTCTTGATATCGAGGACGCACCGATGCAGACTTGAGCACCGAACTCGCTCTAGAAGTCCCAGAATTCATTGCGACTATAGGTGGGGAGCACTGCATTTTATATAGATTTATTATTAAGGTTCAGAGATGTACGTATTTACCTCAGGAGTTTCCCTAAATGAGATGGTTAAAGTAAACATTACCATAGAAATCTTAATAAAGGCATAAACGCATTAAGGGTGTTTATTTGTTGAAATTCGTATTAAAATCTGTGTTATTTGTGTTGTGCAGCGTATATTTGTAAGGTCTTTATGCAGAGTATATATTGTGAAATGGGGGGAAACAATAAATCGCTGTATAAATGCTGTAATGTTTAAATAATCTTCGGTTAAATATGCGTGAGGGTCATGTGACCATCAGGAAGAACGCAGCATCTCATTTCTCACAGGACTCGCTCTCTGTCCTCACAACATCCTGAGTTCGTTCTCCCGATGTGACCTAGCAAGACCGATCTCCACAAGAACACGAGTCCGTTCTCTGCGTTCTTGGAATTGAGAAATGGCCATGATCAAAATGATCTTCTGCAGTTGAAACCGAGCATCAGAAAGGGGAAGACAGGTGATTTAAGTGACTTTGAATGTGGCATGGTTGTCGGTGCCAGAGTATTTCAGAAACTGCTGATCTACTGTGATTTTCATATATAACCATCTCTAGGGTTTACAGAGAATTTTATGAAAAAGACAAAATATCCAGTGAGCGGCAGTTCTGTGGACGCAAATGCCTTGTTGATGACAGAGGAGAATGGCCAGACTGGTTCCAGCTGATAGAAAGGCAACAGTAAGTCAAAGCATGGATCATCCTGCCTTGTATCAATGGTTCAGGCTGCTGGTGGTGGTGTAATGGAATGGGGGATATTTTCTTGGCCCATTAGTACCAATTGAGCATTGGGTCAATGCCACAGCCTACCTGAGTATTGTTGCTGACCATGTCCAACCCTTTTTGACCACACCCATCTTCTGATGGTTATTTCCAGCAGGATAACACGCCATGTCATAAAGCATGAATTGTCTCAGACTGGTTTCTTGAACATGACAATGAGTTCACAGTACTCAAATGGCCTCCACAGTCACCAGAGCTCAATCCAATAGAGCACCTAGACACCACAGCCATATCACCCTGCAGCCCAAGACCGGTTACTCACTGAAGTTAAACAGGGCTGAGCCTGGTCAGTATATGGATGGGGACCACATAGGAAAACTAGGTTGCTGTTAGAAGTTGTGATAGTGAGGCCAGCTGGAAGGGCTCAACCTGCGGTCTGTGCAAGTCCTAATGCCCCAGTAATGTGAAGGGGACACTATGCTGTCAGTGGAGGCCATCTTTCAGATGAGATGTTAAACCAAAGTTCTGACTCTCTGTGGTCACGGCCATGGCACTTCTCGTAAAGAGTAGGGGTGTAACCCCGGTGTCCTGGCCAAATTTTCTCCATCATGGGCCCCCCAATCATCCCCATTCACCTAATTGGCTGTATCACTGTCTTTCCATTCCACCTATAGCTAGTGTGTGGTGAGCGCACTCGTGCTGTTGTCCTGTGGCTGCCGTCACATCATCCAAGTGGATGCTGCACACTGGTGGTGGTGTGGAGAGACCCCCCCTCATAACTGTGAAGTGCTTTGGGTGTATGGCCATACACACTAAATGCACTATATACAATGCATCAAGAAAGTATTCATAGTGAAAATGGATTAAATTCATTTATTTCCTCAAGATACACACAATACCCCGTAATGACAATGTGAAACATTTTATTTAATTGTTGCAAATTTATTAAAAATAAAAAAACTGAAAAATCATATGTATATAAGTGTCCACATCCTATGCTGTGAAGCTCTAAATGGAGCTCAGGTACATTCTATTTCCACTGATCATTCATGAGATGTTTCAGCAGCTTTATTGGAGTTCACCTGTGGTAAATTCAGTTGATTGGACATGATCTGTAAAGGCATACACCTGTCTATATAAGATCCCAGGGTTAAAAGTTCATGTCAAAGCACAAACCAAGTATGAAAACAAAGGAATTATCTGTAGACCTCTGAGACAGGATTGTCTTGAGGCACAAGGCTGGGGAAGGTTACAGAAAAAGTTTATTTCCAAATGAGCACAGTGGTCTCCATCATCCGTAAGTGGAAGATGTTTGGAACTACCAGGACTCTTCCTAGAGTTGGCCGGCGACCTAACCAGCGTGATCGGGGAGAAGGGTCAAGGTGATCAATAATCCGATGGTCACTCTTTCTGAGCTCCAGCATTCTTCTGTGGAGAGAGGAGAACCTTACAGAAGGACAACCATCTGTGCAGCAATCCACAAGTCAGGCATGAGCCTGTGCCTGTGCCGAAGTCCGAACCATCACTGGACAAGGAAGCAGACAAACACCGACTCGAAAGACAATGTGTGCATGTACATGTATGCTTCATGTGACTGAAGGGATAATGGAAATGTGGAGGGATTGACTGTATGCTAGTGAGATGACGCGTGCATTTGAAACTCACAGCTGATGGAGGGGAAAACAATGAAGATAAATGACCGTGTATGGATTGGGTACCAATGCGGCTCTCAGAGACGGAGGAAAGAAGTCTCATTTCACGTTATCCTCCCCCTCTCCAAACCATGTGCTGTCTGGCAACCTGGATAGGAAGTCGGCTACAAGGTTTTTCCTCCCAGGGTAGTGAAGTATCTCAAACTTGAATGGTTGTAATGCCAGGTACCATCGGGTCACTCTAGCGTTGTTATCCTTCATGGTATAAATCCATGTGAGCACCTGATGGTCAGCCTCTAGGTCAAACTCCCGCCTGAGGAGGTAGTAGCGGAGGGATTCGAGGGACCACTTTTTCAGACACTCTTTGTCCCTGGGCCAGTACCGCACTGATTCCTCTATCTGATGTATCAAGCTGCACCAAAAAAAAATGGGTAAAATCAGGACTCTTCAACACAGGATGTGTCTCTCCTGTAATGTCTTCCACGCCTGCTAACTGGCCTCAGTCCTAAGTTTGTCAAGGGTGCTGCTGTTGAGGCAAAGTCAGGGGTGAAGAGTCTGTACCAGCCCACCAATTCTATAAGGCAACGCACCTCTTTCTTGGTTCTGGGCCTTTGGCTCCACCAAATTGCTTCCATCTTATCTACCTGTGGTCTGAAACCACCATTGCCTAGTCAGTACCCCAGGTGGTTGGTTTCTTACTTGCCCCTCTCACACTTTGCACATTTAAAGACAGACCCGCCACTTAGATTTTCTCCAGGGTCTGGCTTACGTGTCGCAAATGATCCACCCTCATGTGACTATGAACGTAACTCTTCACAGGCCTGGAGAACTTTGTCCATAAGTCGCTGGGAGGTTGCAGGTTCCCCATGTAATCCGAATGGAAGAACTGTAAATTTATATAGCCCAAGGGGAATTCTGAAGGCAGTCAGTGGTCTTGATGTTGATAGGAGGGGCACCTACCAATACCCCTTACTCGTGTCCAGTGTGGTGATGTAGCAGTCCTGTCCAATCCTCTCCAACAATCAATACTTGGCATGGGGAAGGCATCAAACTTCGACAGGTATTAAGCTTCCGGAAGTCGACACAGATCCTCAAGGACCCATGTTTTTTGGAACGATGATGAGTGGGTTATTCTATTCTGAAGATGAGTCTTTGATTACCCCCAACTCCTTCATAGTTTTGATTTCCTCCTTCAGTGATTTTAACAGCTCTTCCAGGGTTCTAATCAATCGTTATGTTATTTTGACTACGATTCTGGATTGCCTGTATACATCTGTTTGCCCCTGTGTTGACCATTGCTTACCTGACCATTCTAATAAACCTGCATTTGGATCCACACATTCGTTGTCAGTGTCACATCCTCGTTACAGGTATATTTAATTTTGGCTCATGGCTCTCAGTGATACTTGGTGTTTGCCCCTTCATTTAAAAAAGTGTGGGCACCCCTGTTATAACATTGAAAACCCTGTTATTACATCATAGTAGTTATTTATTTGTGACCAATGAAGCATACAGTAAGTCATGAAAATTCGTATGTAAATAATATTTTGATCAATGTCCCTATTCAGGTCTTGAATGACACTGGTGTCAGCATGCAAACATGGGAAAAGAAGAGGACAGAAAATCAATATGGAGGAAGTAAAAATATGAACAGGGTTTTTTGTGTAATAAACAAATGTGATACAAAAGCTAATAGGAATATTCTACATGTTATATAAATATACGTTTAAAATATTTTTCCATAGTTTATATTTAACATTTCAGAATTAATTTTTTATTATGTTTGTATATATATATATATTATTATTTCACGGATGTTCAGTATGCAAAAAAAGGGTCCATTATGTGACGTGCTGAATGACGGATAAGAGCAGATATAAAATAATGACATAGTCTGAAGCTGCAGACAGAAACATCAGACTGAGGACAGAAACACACCACCTCTGAGGTAAGAACGACTCACATCTACATTCCTTAACCAATGTTATCTTAATGATTGTAAATCTTGCTGGGATCCTGATTTGAGTTTTTCAATGTGTTTCTCTTCCTCAGAAATGGCTCAGACTCTATATTTCCCTCTTCTCCTCATTGGTGAGTGTGTTTGTAGTTTTATTTATGGTTTATAGTTTCATTAGGTTTGACTCTGTTCTGAAAGTATTAAAGCAAAGTGTTTCTTTCACAGCTCTCTGCTCCGTATCTGAATGTGTTAAGCGCCAGTATCACTTTATAAATGAGGGGAAGAACTGGACTGAAGCTCAGAGATACTGCAGAGAGAAATACACAGATCTGGCCACCGTTGACAACATGAATGACATGATCCAGCTGATGAAGAGTGTGAATGATGGTGGTAATCAGTATATCTGGATTGGTCTTCAGAAGACGAGTGTTTATAAATGGCATTGGTCTTCAGGTGATCCTGTGCTCTTTCTGAACTGGACATCTGGAGAATCAGCTGGCAGTAAGGAGTGTACTGTTATGAATAATGGACAATGGATTAATGAGGCATGTAGTAACACTCGTGTCTTCATCTGCTACAACAGTGAGTACAAACCCTTGTAGAAAAAAATGGCATCATGAAAGAAAATGTGTTATAATATGTAATAAATTTTTGTTTTACAAAAAAATAATAATAGTCAGAAATGTACTGCATGTGGTACCATAAAGTTAACAACCAATTTCTAATAACCCAAGCATTCCCGATGATGATCCCGTTTGTTCATTCATTCATTCATTTTCCTACAGTGAGCACTAGACTGGTGTTTGTCAATCAGACATTAAACTGGACAGCCGCTCAGAGTTACTGCAGACAGAATCACATTGATTTGGTCACTGTGAGGAACCAGAATGAGAGTCAACAGCTGGAGAAGTTC
>CAIGQQ010030960.1:144363-179429 GCA_903798035.1 Danio albolineatus | reverse complement strand
TTCCTGAATCTCACAGACTCAACTTCATCTGCACCAACTACTGAGAGTGAAAAAGATGAGATTGTCGGTGTGTTTACTTACACTCATTTTTCTGATTAACATTTATTATAGCTTTGGTTTGTTCTGAGTGAATCTGCTATGTGTTTTATTTCTGTATTTAATCATGATATAATATGCTCTTATTAACACCAATGTTTAATATTCAGATTTAATATACTGTAGATGTGATATATCTATCTGGTGGCGTTTGTCGTGTTTTGCATACATTAATGACTATTTGAATGTGTTTCTCTGAGCAGCATTACTGTGTTTTATTTCTGTATTTGTTGAAAAATCATGAGATAAAGATGTTAACCAGCTGAAATAAACTGACCTAGAGCTAGTGTTCTCGTCTCCTGACTGTTTGTTATTTAAATACAGAAAACACATTTGATATTTGGCTTGTTTTGTGGACATTTAAAGTGTTACAAAACATGGAGATTTCAAGTTCTTAAAGTGAGTCTTTCAGGAGGGATGATGGTTTTTATTGTAGTGCCACCTATTGGTGTTTGTGAGAATATGAAGGAGTCAGTTGATAATATAGGGAAATTAGTTATATTATGCAAAAACTAGTTTTAGCAATCAATCATTATATAGTGCAGGGGTGTCAAACTGTTCCGGAGGGCCGGTGTCCTGGAGAGTTTAGCTCCAACTCTAATCAAACACACCGGAACCAGATAAGCAAGCTCCTACTAGATCATAGGTCTCAAACTCAATTCCCGGAGGGTCGCAGCTCTGCACAGTTTTACTGTAACCCTATCAAACACAGCTGCTTCAAGTAATCGAGGTGTTCAAAGGAGTCATGAACACCTACATTAGTTGGATTAGCTGTGTTTGATCAAGGTTGGAGCAAAACTGCAGAGCTGCGACCCTCCAGGAATTGAGATTGAGACCCATGTACTAGATAGACTAGAAACTTCCTGGCAGTTTGAGCTAAAGCACTGATTGGGCTCTGGCGCCAGCACCACCCAGCCAGCAATGACATGTGGGGCCCAGATAGGTTAACTAGGGGTTCCAGGGAAACTGTGTGGGCATGGGCTTTGGCTGGGTGAAATCAGCGGGTCCCTTGTAGGTTTTGTAGTATGAGTCCCACATAGGAAGAACATATGAGCTAGTTACATGGACCCCATAATGGACAGGCATGGGCCAAGTGGGCATGGGTTTGATCTGGGGACACATATATGGGTCTTACATGACATATTTATGGGCAAAGTGGGCATGGGTTTGATCTGGGAACACATATATGGGTCTTGAATGGTATATTTATGGGCCAAGTGGGCATGGGTTTGGGCATGGACTTTTTAATATTTCTTGCATTGTTTCCTTAAACCGTTTGGCATGGTTGGGATTAAATAGGCCTTGCATGAATTGCCTAGTTAGGACCAATATAAGATGCTTACAGAGCCCACTTTAATCCCATATGGGCATTTACGGTTGAATCCTGGTGCAAGCCCACTTTAAATCTCTTTGGGGCCCAAATGGGTCATGAATTACCCAGTTAAGACCCTTAACAGGTCCCCCTAAAGTCCACCTAGGCAATCACAGCTGGCCCCGAAGTGGATCCTGAGTATAAACCCCTCTTTAAACCCTGCAGACTGGTGGGCCCAAAATGGGTCTGACATGTATTGCCCGGTTAAGACCCTTACAGATCCCACTTAAAACCCAACTGGGCATCCACGGCTGGCCCCCATGTGAATTCCGGGTGCAAACCCACTTTAAACCCCTTTGAGCAGATGGTGCCCAAATGGATTTGGCATGAAGTGCCCAGTTGGGACCCATGCAGTACCCTTACGGGTCCCACTTTTAGTACGTCTGGGCTTCCACAGCTGGCCCCAATGTGGATCCCGGGTGCAAGCCCATAATGGGGCCCACATTTGCTGCCCATGAAGCCCTCATCTGGGCCTCACATGTCATTGCTGCCTGGGCAGTCTAAGGAAAGGTGAAGTGATGGGTGTAGAGTAAATCAATCAAGGTCTATAAAACTGCTGTTCAATCTTTATTATATTTCTTGTAAGTCAACGCTTTATGTTATTTTAAATTCATCTTAACATTTCAACACACCCCAGGTCGTGTCAACGCACCCTAAATAATTTTGAGGGCTATTGTTTTTCTCTTCTTCTTCATTTTTTTTGTTTGCATCTCAACTGATAAAGTGTGAACTGTGGTGAGTGAAGTGGGTGAAAACAATACAAAACGCAAAACACGGTGAAAAGTGAGTCAACATCTAAAAGGACTGTTCATGTAAGTCTTTATTCTGCAGTAGGAATAACATGCTGTATGTTTTGTTTCTTCACACTTGGGTGTTACTGTATTGGAAAGTTGTGCTGGATCTCAAGAAATATCTTCTAAGTTTCAAAAAAGAAGTTGAGGTATTCGAAGTTCTCAAGTTTACTGTTACAGCAGAGATAGCCGATCGAGCTCTCTCCCTCCCCAATGTTCAAAAACCCACAGGTTATATACAGTTTCTTATCCGTAGGTATCATGAGATATCATGTAACATCGCCCTATTCCGGCTCCAATAGAATCCTAGTTTTTAACTGATGGCTGTATATTTTTGTTTCTACATATCTTAAAGGTCATATAGCATTTGCTTACAATTAAATGTTTGATTATAATCATGTTGTTTCCATACTTTCTAAATGATTCTCCTTTTGTATGCTATTTTAGTAAGGGTTGTTTTTGTCCTGGACAATACATACATTTACCTAAATGTATTGCATACGCTCTGGTCTGCATGTTCTTACTTGGGCGCATGACCTGCTGTGCTTCAATTCTAAGGCCCTGCACATCTGTGTGTCTCTTCTGCAATACTTGAATCTATGTACTTCAACACTATATTTTAATAGTAATCTATATTTTAATAGTGGCTGATTATGTAGTGATTACATAATAAAAGTTCCTCTATAATTATTTTATATCACCAGCTGTGATTGTAAGTTGCAGTTTGAGAATTAGTCCTGTGTGACTGAAAAGGTGAACTGTAGGGACGTCATTTCATTTTCTTTTAAAGGGTCTGTTATAAGGTATCTTAATCAAAGTGTTTCAACTATTGAATTTGGAGGTTATTGTGAGAAATTTAAGATGTACACAGAGGGCCCTATTTTAACGATTTAGGCACAAAGTCTAAAGCGTATGGCACAAAAGCATTAAGGGCGTATCTGAATCCACTTTTGCTATTTTAAGGATGGAAAAATATGTTCTGCACCCGGCGCATGGTCTAACAGGGTTGAGCTTATCCTCTTAATGAGTTGTAACTGTGTTTTGAGCATAACATTCATTAAACCAATCAGAGTCTCATCTCCCATTCCCTCTAAGAGTCAGTTGTGTCGCACCATGGTGCATTTGCTATTTACATGGCAGACTCTGTAAGTGAAAAAACTGAACACTTCACTAGTGAGAAAACAGTTAAACAGAGCATCTGCAGCGGGAGGATTGTTGGACTTTCAAATTGTCCAATTTACGTGTTCAGAATTGGATGGAGTCAGATTTGTCAAAGTTTCAAAGTTTTATTCAGTACAAAACAGAGAGAAACCAAGAGTAACATGTGCTGCGTGCAGGAGAGATTCACTCTGTCTTCTCTTCCAGAGACACGCCTTTTATAGTATAGTCGTTCACTCCCTCTGGTTGTTCCTCATTTGCGATTTCAATGCACTTTTCTCTTAACAGTTTGACCATTTAAGGCCAAATACATATGTACACGTTCAGCACCTAGTCCACGTATACACAGCTCAGTTCATACATCCTGTCACTTCTCAGAATGTCCCACCCGATGTATTTCACAAGTTGTTTTTTAGCAACTTCCCCATTTTTTGCAGGCAACCTCTGACCCAGTTTTTCATTGTTACTAATACTCTAAAAGATTAAACATTTTAAAAAACTTAAACAGAAAAATACCACAGGATAAAGAACGAGCCTCCTCCATTCAGCCTCTTTACTTTCTCTTTACTCTTTACTTTACTCCTTTACTTTGGTGGAGTGAGGAAACGGTTAAACAGAGCATCTGCAGCGCGAGGATAAAGAACGAGCCTCCTCCATTCAGCCTCTTTACTTTCTCTTTACTCCTTTACTTTCGTGGATGAGGAAATGGTGGAAACTCACTCCACTGAAGACATCCATTAGCCTACAAATTTGATTTTGTTTGTGCAAAGATTTGTTTCAAAACTGTTTCTATATTCAATTTTAATTTCCAGCAAAGGAATAAACGAACGATAACGAAGTGTGGTCAAAATACTGAGTTATATCCAAACACAAGTCCTGTTCTTATGCCCCATATGGTGACGCTGACATCTCCAAAACCCCACAGGTGGAAAAATCTACACTTGTTAATAAAACAAATATAAATATGTAGATAATAAATTATACTGATAACAATAAAACATTATACTAATGCAGATTGTCATGAATAAACTGAAAAAAGCCCCCCTGGGGTGAAGGAGGCATGGAGGCAGTGCTGTTTATATTTATGTAGAAAATAATCATTTTTAATCCTTTAATTTTTTTAAATGTAAAGATATGTGTGTATTGTTGTACATACTGTGTGTATTAAGCAATGTGGAAGCGTTTGAACTTGCATAGGTGCATAACTAACGTGTTGTGTGCTGGATTTTAGACCAGCTTTTAGTTGGTCAATTGTGCAGTCTATTTCAGTTGATCAAATAGCAACGTGCCAACAATGCGCTTTAACACACTTAACACAATGGGTTACTTAAATAAGACACGTGCAAACAAACACAACTAAAAATAAATTATTATTCTATTTATAATAATTTATTATATATATATATATATATATATATATATATAGATAGATCTCACTCTGTAAAAAGAATATAAAAGCTACACAAAAGAAAGTGTTTCAACGGGTAAAATAGCTGAATGACAACAGAAATTCATTTGTTCATTCATTTCCATCTGTTTTCTGGGGCAGGGTCGCGGGGGCAGCAGACTCAGGAGAGAACCCCAGACTTCCTTCTCCCCAGACACTTCCTCCAGCTCCTCCGGGGAGATCCCAAGGCCTTCTCAGGCCAGCCGAGAGACATAGTCCCCCCACATGTCCTGGGTCTACCCTGAGGCCTCCTCCTGGTGGGACATGATTGGAACATCTCCCTAGGTAGGCGTCCTTGGAGGCATCCGAAACAGATGCCCGAGCCACCACAGCTGATTTCTTTCAATGTGGAGGAGCACTGACTCTACTCCGAGCTCCTCCCGGGTGACAGAGCTCCTTACCCTATCCCTAAGGGTGCGCCCTGCCACCCTGTGAAGGAAACTCATTTCAGCCGCTTGTATACAAAATCTTGTTCTTTCGGTCATGACCAAAAGCTCATGACCATAGGTGAGAGTAGGAACGTAGATTGACTTTCCCTCACTCGTGAACAAAACCCCAAGATACTGTGGGAATATAAATTTATATAATCTAATTTCAAATTAACAATAATCTACGTATAACTGAAAAGTTATACTATTTGGTTTTTAATCATAAAATTTCATTAACAGCTCAGCCATGAGGGACATTAAAACCTTTGTCTCCCTGACTACTGCCTGAGCCAGAGTGATGCAAATGCGATGGGCAAGGTGTCAATGACTCTGCCTTTGTCTTTAAACCCCTTTTGTTCATTAACTCATGTGGCCAGGAGCTGGGCAGGATTCTAACACCTATACGCCGGTTATCATGCTGACTTCAATAATTAATTTGCATGCTTTGTTTAGCAATCTCTCCTCCTCCTAAGAACACATTATAGAGAGGACATCTTTGTCGCAATTCAGACTTGTGATAAAACTCGCAGACTGCAGACCTCCAGTAGGCTCTGTAGACGCATGGACTTCTTGAAGACGCTGTATGACTGCAGATTAACCAACACGTCTCAATAAAAGGATTCTGCTTGTTTCGAGTCTCCTGGTCTGGGTTCTCCCTCTCTTTTCGCCCATTTAGATTTTTTACAACAATACCCACAAGATACTTGAACTCCCCCCATCTTGGGAAATGCCTGAAAAAAATAATTTCATGGAAAGTAAATGGTCAGAAGTAGAAACTCTGTATTTAGGTGGAGCTTTCCTCTGTAGCTGGTATGTAAATATATGTTTTTTATGAAACAACAATACTCTTGACCACATTCTAATGAACATGCTGGTACAGAAACAAATGTCAACGAGGAAGAAAAATGAATGCGTCTCTTGTTTAGAGTTCTAAACAAATGATGTGACATTCTAAATAAAGGATGAGTGCAAATATAGAATAATATATTCTGATCTGCAGATAGAAATATCAGACTGAGGACAGGAACACTTAGGTAAGACCTACTCATCTTCATTCTTTACACACATATAAACATGTAGCATATGTTGATATTCATGTTTGAGTGTGTAAATTATGTCTAGAGACAATTTCAGTACACTTAAAAAGAAAAAAAAAAACTGGATTAGAGGTCAATCCAAATAACTCTTCAATTAGAAACGTTTGTTTACCAGTAAGTAAACAATACTGGAATACCAATACCAGAATACGGGGTCACAGATATAAATATAGCATTATTTAGAATGTAAAAGTGACTATTTACATTTCCTTAATACTGTCACAGTCACACAAGGAAAACAAAGATGGATAAATCTTTAAGGGTATTTATTGTGCAATGCAACAATAGCTGAGAGATGGAGCAAGTGGTGTAGCAAAAGGTGAGCAATCTCACACAGTGGTTTCAGATCTCTGGCAAAACACCAACATAAGTTCAGTCACTTCCCGTAAGCAGGCTTGTTTGCATCCACAGGAAAATAAGGACATCCACGGAAGAGCACAGGAGACACAAGGAGAGTCGATGAGGAGAACCATCTGACTTTGATTGCAGCTGGTGAATGACTGAATAAGGTGAGTCTTTATAGTGAGCTGGTGATTGCGGGTTTGGGTGATTAGTAATTTGGTGAGGGTTCACATGTGTGGTGACTGGTGATTGGGTGCGGTGACTGCAGGAACGAGCCGAGGGTGTGACAATTACATGATTTACATGAAAAAAATGATTTGAACCCCAGCTGATTTTGTAAGTTTGCCCACTAACAAAGAAATGATCAGTCTATAATTTCAATGGTAGGTTTATTTGAACAGTGAGAGACACAACAATAACAAAACAATCCAGAAAAATGGGTTTAGAAAAATTAGAAATTATTTTGCATTTCTATGAATGAAATAAGTATTTGATCCCTTTGAGAAACATGCTTTAGTACTTGGTGGCAAAACCTTTGTTGGCAATCACAGAGGTCAGCCGTTTGTTGGCCCACTCCTCTTTGCAGATCCTCTCCAAGTCATTAATGTTTCGTGGCTGATGTTTGGTAACTCGAACCTTCAACTCCCTCCACAGAGTTTCTATGGGATTAAGGTCTGGAGACTGACTAGGCCACTCCATGACCTTAATATGCTTCTTCTTGAGCCAATCCTTTGTTGCCTTGGCCGTGTGTTTTGGATCATTGTCATGCTGGAGTACCCAAACACGACCCATTTTCAATGCCCTGACTGAGGGAAGGAGGTTCTCACTCAACATTTGACGGTACATGGCCCTATCCATCCTCCCTTTGATGCGGTGCAATTGTCCTGTCCCCTTGGCAGAAAAACACCCCCGAAGCACAATGTTTCCACCTCCAGTGGACAGTGAGGATGGTGTTTTTGGAGTCATAGGCAGCGTTTCTCCTCCTCCAAACACGGCGAGTTGAGTCGATGCCAAAGAGCTGGATTTTGGTCTCATCTGACCACAACACTTTCACCCAGTCCGTTCTCATTATCACTGAAACTCCACGAGGTGAGATCTTGCATGGAGCTCCAGACAGAGGGAGTTAATTTATGTTTCTTCCATTTGCGAATAATTGCACCAACTGTTGTCACCTTCTCACTCAGCTGCTTGGCGATGGTCTTGTAGCCCATTCCAGCCTTGTGTAGGTCCACAGTCTTGTCCCTGAGATCCTTGGAAAGCTCTTTGGTCTTGGCCATGGTGAAGCGTTTGGAATCTGGATTGATTGATTGCTTCTGTGGACAGGTCTCTTTTATACAGGTAACGAGCTGAGAGGGCTGCCAATGTCAGCTCATTACCTGTATAAGATCCACCTGGGAGCCAGAGATCTTGCTGACGGATAGGGGATCAAATACTTATTTCATTCATAGAAATGCAAATTAATTTATAACTTTTTTGAAACACACTTTTCTGGATTTTTTTGTTATTGTTGTGTCTCTCACTGTTCAAATAAATCTACCATTGAAATTATAGACTGATCATTTCTTTGTTAGTGAGCAAACTTACAAAATCAGCTGGGGTTCAAATGATTTTTTCCCTCACTGTAAATGTTTTTACACATTGGACCATTTAAACCATTTCCAGCACCTTTTCACATGAAAAGCAATAATACAAGATGTTTAATGAACTTTTTACATTTATTTATAAACTAACTTCAAGAGGATCACATGCTTATTTGTTTGACCACAGCTGGTCCCACATTAATTATTGCATGATTCACCAATCAGATGATTCATAATTCACCATAAATAACCAGAGTTTCTCACCTCAGCCATCTTCTTTTTGAAGAATTTCCCCCTTCCATCCCTACTTCTCCCTTTTCCTTGATAGGGCGCCACGACGGCCCAGTGGTTAGCACTGTTGCTTTACAGCAAGATTGTCACTGGTTCAAGTCCTTACAGGGCCAGTTGGCATTTCTGTGCAGAGTTTATCTTCTCCCCGTGCTCGCATGGGTTTTCCGCTTTCCTCCCACAGTCCAAAGACATGCGACATAGGTCGATTGGCCAAACCAAATTGGCACCATAGATGAGCTCTTAATCAGCATTTTATCTCTCCATTACAATCCTAATTTGTCATGAGCCATAAATAAGCAGGGGAGTTCTCGAGATCTAGCTGAGCTCAAACTCCACTCTCACCCTGCAAACGGCATTTTCCCTTCTAAATGTAAGATTAATTTATCTAGTATGGGTTATAAAATAAAAATTATATTTTCCTATCTCTAAATCTTTGTATTGTATTCCTTCTTTAACAAGTATTATACACCCTCCCACAATCTTTTGGCATTTTTTAGCGCATTCTCGCAGTTTTTAGCGTACTATATAGTATGGAAGTATGCGGTTTCGGACGCAGCCACATACTACTCAAACAGGAAGTGATCGCAGAGGGAGCGGAGCTGAGTCAGTAGTTGGGCGAGGGCTCCCTCTGCTGGCGTGGCGCTACACCCTTACTTTACATGTGTATTTTATCTTCAGAAATCCACTGTGTACAGCATGCTGTAAATGAAGCCCGTCCTTGATAGTACTTCATTGTTTCGACAAAATAAAATGAGCAACCTCAAACACCCATTTATGTGTAAGGAACTCTGACTGATTTTCCCTTCAGAGAGTTGGAAATGAACTCTGTGAAAGAACATAAAAGCTGCACAAAAGAAAGTGTTTCAATGGGTAAAACAGCTTGAACTGAACGACAACAGAAAGTCATTCATTCATTCATTTCCATCTGCTTTTCCAGGGCTGGGTCACAGGGGCAGCAGACTCAGGAGAGAACCCCAGACTTCCTTCTCCCCAGACACTTCCTCCAGCTCCTCCGGGGAGATCCCGAGACATTCTCAGGCCAGCCGAGAGACATAGTCCCCCCAGCATGTCCTGGGTCTACCGTGGTACATGCTTGAAACATCTCCCTAGGTAGGCATTCGAAACAGATGCCCGAGCCACCTTAGCTGACTTTTCTCAATGTGGAGGGGCACTAGCTCTACTTCGAGCTCCTCCTGGGTGTCAGAGCTCCTCACCCTATTTATAAGGGTGTGCTCTACCACCCTGCAAAGGAAACTCATTTCAGCTGCTTGTATCCGAGACCTTGTCCTTTCAGTTATGACCCAAAGCTCATGACCATAGGTGAGAGTAGGAACGTAGATTGACTGGTAAATCAAGAGCTTTGTACCAGTACATCGCTGCACCAATCTGCCTGTCAATCTCACGTTCCTTCCTTCCCTCACTCATGAACAAAACCCCAAGATACTTGAACTCCTCCACCTGGGGTAAGGACTTTCCTCCAACCTGGAGATGGACACAGGGTTCATACAGTCATGGAAATCCTGGAAAAGTCGAGGAATTTTGACATGGCACTTTCCAGGCCTGGAAAAGTTTCGGAAAAACAGAAAAACCCAGAAAGTTTTGGAAAAGTCATGGAAATTATTTCTACAAATATCTGTGTACTTGAATTAGGGCTGTGCGACGTTAGAAAAATCTGACATTACTATGGTTTTCTGCAATGTGAACACAATTTCACCAGAGGTTTATTTGGATTGATTGGGGGGATTCTGCAGAGGAGTGAATCTCGAATCATACATAACAAATAAATGACAAGCATAGAGAAATACAATATAATAAACTTAAAAAGTGAATAATAGTTTTCAGCTATTGACTATTCAGATACTGAGTAATCAACACTGCACAGTCTTCATTGTCGATTATTTAATGGATGTTAAATAATCGACAATGGATGTTGACAATAATCGGCTGGATGTTTTACACTCTGAAATATTGAAATGTTCACACAGTCACAGGCCTTAAAGGGACAGGTTACTCAAAGATTAAAATGTACTCACTATTTACTTCACTTGTGTCAATACTGTAGGAGTTATTAAATTATATTCTTCTTGTGTTCATTTAAATAAAAGAAAACTCATAAATGCTTGAAACCAGTGAAGGGTGGAATGAAAATGGTGAGGGATGTTTGGGTGAACTATCTCTTTAAAACTGCATGCAGATGATAAACTTTTACTCCATTATTATTAAACTCTATTAAACTATAATCCCAGCATTGCATGTCCTGCGATGTGTCTATTGCAGATGCGATATCAATGCTGAAACCATATATTGTGCAGCCCTAACTTGAATATAGGTTAGTTTTCTTTACTTCTTTTCCGTCCTTACTCTTAAATTGTTAGTGCTGTGTAAGCATGATCACTATCGGTTTTACATAGATATATATAAACAAATTTAAACAAGTTAGATTGTTGCACGTTCTATGATGTGCTGTAATAAATTTGAACGTCATTGTTTTTCTTATTATTTATCATGTATATGTAGACATTACATGAAACATTACGTCATGAAAATGTGCTTGAAGTTCTGGAAAAGTTTTGGAAAATCGTGGAATTTTAGTAGTAAAAATGTGTATGAACCCTGTGGACAGAAACGCCTGAAAAAAAAAATGAAATTCATGGACACTAAATGGTCAGAAAAGGAAACTATATTTGAGATGGGGTTTTCCTCTGTTGCTAGTATGTAAATATGTTTTTGCTTATGGAACATACAGACTCTTGACCACAGTCAAATGAACACGCTGCTGCTACAGATGTATAGAAACAAATATGGCAACGAGGAAGAAAAATGAATGCGTTTTTTGTTTAGAGTCAAAAATAACGTGACGTACTGAATGACAGATGAGAGCAGATATAGGATAACCACACAGTCTGGAGCTGCAGAAACATCAGACTGAGGACAGAAACACACCACCTCTGAGGTAAGAACGACTCATCTTCATTCTTTACACACATATATACTTCTGGCATCTGTTGAATGGAAAAAAAAAGTATGTCTAGAGACAATTTCAGTACACTTAAAAAGAAAAAAGACTGGGTTAGAGGTAAATCCAAATAACTCTTCAATTAGAAATGTCTGTTTAGCAGTAAGTAAACAATACTGGAATACCAACACAAGGATACCACGTCTCAGATATAAATATAGTGGGTAACACTTTATTTCGATGGTCCATTTGAGTATTAGTAGACTGTCTGCTCAATATCTGCTGATAGTGACATTCAACAGACATTCAACTGACTATAAGAAGCTTTGCAAGCACGTCAACTTACACTAACCCTAACCCCAACCTAACAGTCGACTTATAATCTAATGAGAATTAGTTGCAATGTAACTTGAATTCAACAAATGGACCATCAAAATAAAGTGTGACCATATAATGTTATTTAGACTGTAAAATTACATTATCCTTATTACATAATGTAATTCTAAATTTGGCAATTAACTAAATTTCTTTACACGTTGGACCATTAAAACCACTCTTTCCAGCACCTTTTCACAGGAAAATCTCAAGATGTTCAATGAACTTTTTACATTTATTATGATTGAATTATTATTATGTGAAGTTTATTTATAAACTAATTTCCTTTCTCACTACGAGGTCCATCTCATCCTATTATTTATCCCATCAGAGATGGGTAGAGTATCCAAAATCTATACTCAAGTAAAAGTACAAGTACTTGCGGAAATTTTTACTCAAGTAAAAGTAACAATCTTTACTCGAGTAAGAGTAAAAATGTAGCTGATGAAAAAATTACTTTATATTTTATATATATATATAGTTCGTGTTACTTGCGATTTTGCTGAAGTCTTGAATCTTGAGTTTTCCCTCGCCAGCTTGGGAAGCATGTTGGTCCTGATTGGGTGGTGACTCACTTCGTTGACGTCTTTTGGGTTCACTCCCTCGTGATTGGCTGTTGTCATGGGTTGCCGGGGTGACGGACTCTGAAGAGAGTCGGTTTGCGGAAGTTCGTGCGGTTTCGGCTTTGTCGAACTTGCATGGAAAGTTCTTGGTGACCCAATCGTGTGGCGGGCAAGAGGGGGCAGAGAGCACCGCTAGCGCAAGCAAGCTTGATGCAAAAAGCAAAGATTTTACGGTTGCAGGGCGTTTTTAAGCGACCTGGTCTGGTCCATCCCTGTGGCTCCGTCTTTCAATGAACAGTGACCATGACGAGTGGGTACACGCCCCGTATCATGTAGTCAAGGTCAATGATTAACAGGGAATGCATGTTGGATTCACGTGGTAAAATCCCTTGTAAGTTTGTAACTCTTATATCAAATGTTACAAAATGAATACTAGTTTTTAATTTACATCTCTGTATTGCAAATGTCACTAGCTTTAATTTGGTACCAAACACTATACATTTCAGACACACACAGAAGTTTTACCTGTTATAAGGGTTAAAACAACACATTGATTAACCTGGTTGGCTGGAATACACACAACACGTGAGGAAAACCTATAGCATATCAATCAAAAGATGCATCTGCCTTCGTTTTGCATATTTCAAGAGATTGTCTTCCATTTCATCGTTTGTCTCTAAAATCCAGAGATCTCTCGGTCTCTAGGAATTTGAACATTTGGCGGTCAAACAGAATGCCCTAAGGCGAGCACATGACCAGGAAGTCATTTAAAAGCCTCGTGACGCAAAGCCCGCTGAAAATTCCTGTGAACCGCTTTTGTTTAGACTTAATCATTGACGAAGTTAGCCGAAGGGTCTTCCAAACATCTGCGCGAAAGCACTGCACAAAACAGGGTCTTCTTGTTGTGTTATGGCATAGCCCTCGAGCCAGGTCTAAATGACTGAGACACGCTGGGCCCAATTTCCAGGCCTGATTCGAACGGCCTGAATCGGACAGTTTTAAAAGTTCTGCACATCTTCTGCAGTGAGTTCTTACAATATATATATATATATATATATATTTATTTTTCAAATATTTCACAAATGTCGTTTACCAGAGCAAGGGATTTTTCACAGTATTTCCTATAATGGTTTTTCTTCTGGAGAAAGTCTCGTTTTACATCGCATTACATTACATTTTTTGATTGTCTACAAAACAAACCATCATTAATGATTTGCTTAATTAACTTGCTGAATTAACCTAGTTAAGCCTTTAAATGTCACTTAAAGCTTTAATCTTGAAAAATATCTAGTCAAATATTAAGTGCTGTCATCATGGCAAAGATATGTGTTTTTGTTGATAACATCTTCTACTTATTAAACACCAAGTGGGGAAAAATATACCGGGGGTTATACTAATTCTGACATAGTACTAATTAGTCAGAATTATTAACCCCCCTGTATATTTTTCCCAATTTGTATTATATATATATATTGCCATGTTAAAATATGTTTAATTGTTATAATTTATAGATAATCAGTGTGAATGACTAATATGTGCAGGGCTAATCAGTTATTATATTTTATATTTGCATAAGAGATTTTATAAATATTAAATAGCAATTTCTTTAATTATCCTACAGCTACCATTAATAATGTTTAAATTGGGATCATTTTAACACTTGCAGTTCAATGTACAGCGCACATCACATTACCAAACTAACCTTATTCTTGTTGACATCTTGGAGTGAAAACAGACTGAACATGAGGGTGACCTGGTCAGATAAACTCACTGCACTGACAGCGTGACTCTCCTCGGAACCGCAAATGTCCGTGGCGTGACCGCAGTATAAACTCGCACGTCTTCCTCGACTTCAGCCACCATTCCAACATAAGCGCTAACCGAAAGCGGGAGACGCGTCTCCAGGGGCGCCGCTAAGGGGGGGAAAGTTAGGACGATTCTAAGGGCCCATGCACTCTAGGGGCCCCCAGAGATCTGCTTTATAATTAATATCAATACTATGATGTAATATAAATTATTAATGTATCTCTAAATTACAAGTAAAACAATTTATTAGAAAAAAAACGGCTTATATCGGCCTCTTGGTCTGTCACTGTCAAATTGCACCCCCCTCCTTTCACTGTATGGTTCAGTCCGTCAGTAGCGGGAAGAGAGTTGATGCTTTGAGAGCGATCATCAGGTAAACTGTCAAAGCAGCGATGGTTTACACAGATTAAATCCGGTCATCAAAAACGAAAAGAGAGGCTACAAATAGCAGAGAGAGAGAAAAGGGACGGCAGTTGCTATCACCGTTTTTTGAAAAGAAAGGTAACGTTATGTCTATTCACAGAGCTTTCTTTTGCGGTAATAATAGCGCCGCTAGTTTAATTTATTTTGCTAATGATGAGCTCTTTATATATACGCCCTCACCCGCTCTTCCCTACGAAGTTCCCCAAACGCATCTCCCAGTTGAAGAAGCAGGTAACTGAGATCCTGCCTTTAAAAATAGCATGTACATTGCAGTCTGCGTTTAACTATTAATTTCACTATGATATTAACTTAATTGTTGACGTGGCCACTATTAAATGACTGCTATTTTTCCACAATGTTGATTATGTAGAATGATATTAGTTATAACAGCAAAGCAAACATAAAACTGAAAGAAAACTTTAAATATATCAAGTTAGGTTTCCTTGAAAGATAATGATCTATTTAATTTTTTTTGCCCAGTGGACCATTTCTAGTAATACAACCGATTAGTCAAACTCATACCATATCAGCAGAATAGTGTAAAACAATATCTCAATGTCCATACAGACAAGTTTTGAATTAATTATGTATGTTTTAAATATGTCATAGCCAGGATGCTCCTCAAGCCAGTCTTTTGAGCCTAGATTGTTAAAGTAGAGCCCATAGTGAATGGCGCAATTTAAATGTAATAAATCTGCAGAATTCTGTCTGTATTACTTTACTGCATGTACTCAGTTACACAAGCACGTGTGTAAACACACACACACATACAGATATATACACATACACATATTAGCCCCCCTTTATTTTTTTTTATTTTTTAAATATTTCCCAAATGATGTTTAACAGAGCAAATTTTCACAGTATGTCTGATAATATTTTTTCTTCTGGAGAAAGTCTTATTTGTTGTATTTTGGCTTGAATAAAAGCAGTTTTGAATTTTTTAAAAACCATTTTAAGGTCAAAATTATTAGCCCCTTTAAGCAATTTTTTTTCTCGATAGTCTACAGAACAAATCACTGTTATACAATAACTTGCCTAATTACCCTAACCTGCCTGGTTAACCTAATTAACCTAGTTAAGCCTTTAAATGTCACTCTAAGCTGTATAGAAGTGTCTTGAAAAATATCTAGTCAAATATTATTTACTGTCATCATGGCAAAGATAAAAGAAATCAGTTATTAGAGATGAGTTATAAAAACTATTATGTTTAGAAATGTGTTAAATTGGTGAAAAAAATAAACAGGGCTAATAATTCTGACTTCAACTGTGTGTATATATGCACATAAAAATGTAAAATTTTCAGTGAATATTTGATTACTGTTCCTTTTTTTGTACTACGTTTACATTTGAACAATAAATCATCTGCTAGCTACAGTCATGGTCATTCTCTCACTAAATACTGATAAGTAGTGTACAAAATCAATAATAAACTGCATAGGTCAGTATAACTACATCGCGGACAAAGAGTTTGGATAGCTAGCTTGTTAGTAGGGGGCCCATCCTCATATTTTTTCATGGGGCCCAAAATTGCTAGCGGCGCCCCTGCGCGTCTCTATAGCAACCTCTAGCGACGCAACCGCTCCAATGAGGCACGTCAAGATATTTGCAAACAAGTCATATAAATCATATTTATTATGATGTGACAGTAACGGAGGAACGCCGCCAGATGTAGTGGAGTAAGAGTAATGGTTTTACTTTAATAATTTACTTGAGTAAGAGTACACATTTTTAAATGTACTCAAAAAGTACACGTTACCCAACTATTTTACTCAAGTAAATGTAACGAAGTAAATGTAAATCGTTACTACCCACCTCTGGTCCCCATAAATCACACACTCCAGTCACCAAGCAGTTTATGTCCACCACCACATACTCTATACACAGCAGCAAACCTCCATCCTGCCTTCTTTTCCACAGGATTCTTTCTCAGGTCATCAACTTGAGCATACCCAATATATTTATTTATTTATTTATTTAATATGTAACATTTTTCTTGAAGGATTACAAGTTCAGATTTAAAGTTTATTTTAAGCCCTGTTTAAATGTAGAAGAAATATGTTTGTAAAGAACATAAAGGAATAAACAATAAGCTTAAATGATCAGATCTAATATTAGTAAAGCTCTATAATTGTGTACTCTGTATTCAAGCTTCTGTTTTACTGAAATGTTTTGCTTCTAAATGGATCTGATGATTATTATTATTCTCAGAAATGGCTCAGACTCCACATTTCCCTCTTCTCCTCATTGGTGAGTGTGTTTGTAGTTTTATTGATCGTTTATAGTTTCATTTGGTTTGATTCTGTTCTGAAGAGCATTAAAGCAAAGTGTCTCTTTCACAGCTCTCTGCTCCGTATCTGAATGTGTTCAGCGTCAGTATCACTTTATAAATGAGCCGAAGAACTGGACTGAAGCTCAGAGATACTGCAGAGAGAATTACACAGATCTGGCCACTGTTGACAGCATGAACGACATGATCCAGCTAATGAACAGTGTGAACTATAAAGGTGGTCAGAATATCTGGATTGGTCTTCAGAAGACGAGTGTTTATAAATGGCATTGGTCTTCAGGTGATCCTGTGCTCTTTCTAAACTGGATGTCTGGAGAACCAGTCTACAGTAGTCAGTGTACTGTTATGAGTAATGGACAGTGGATTAATGAGGCATGTAGTAACACTCGTGTCTTCATCTGCTACAACAGTGAGTACACACTCTTTTGGGAAAAAAAGGAATCATGAAAGAAAATGTGATATATTACGTAATATTTTTTCATTTATTTCATTTAAATGGAGGGTCTATATATACACGTCTGTTTATAAATATATTGTTTTACAAAAAAATAAAACAAAAAAGTAATTAAACAAAATATGTACTGTATGTGCTGCTGTATGGTTAACCTGTTGCATATCTGACAATATGAAAATAAATTTGTTAATTATTTTATATGTTCAAATTGAAAACGCTAAATATATAATAGAAAACATTTTTGCAATCGGACATTTTATGTTTCTGTATACATTTTTTTATGCTGGATGTTCTGTTGTGTTAGATGTCAGCAATATTTATAAATTAAACCTTTTTTTGATAATGCAAGCACTTCTGATGATTATCCTGTTTATTCATTAATTTTGTTAAAGTGAGCAGAGGACTGGTGTTTGTCAATCAGTCGATGAACTGGAGAGACGCACAGAGTTACTGCAGACAGAATCACATTGATCTGGTCACTGTGAGGAACCAGAATGAGAGTCAACAGCTGGAGAAGTTCATTAATGACAGAAACTCATCTGGATATAATGTCTGGATCGGTCTGTTCAGTGACTCATGGCAGTGGTCAGATCAGAGCAACTCCTCATTCAGAAACTGGGCAGATAATTTTCAAGATTATGGAACCTGTGCAGCGATTCAACCAAACAAACAGGGACAATGGGGTGACTACTTTAGTGTTTATTGCCAGTTTCCTTTCGTGTGTCATGAAGGTGAGCAGATCCTCCACACACACTCAGTCCATCATCAGCTCCAGATCTCTTAAAGTCGACTCTACATGTCTGACATGACAAATTCCTCCACAGTGTTTGTTCTGCGTGTTGTTTTTGATCAGTCTCTCTCTAGTTTCTGCTTTGTTTTGTGTCCAGATAAACTGATTGTGATCCAGCAGAATCTGTCGTGGTCTGAAGCTCTGAGATACTGCAGACAGAATCATGTGGATCTGGTCTCGGTTCAGTCAGTGGAGATGCAGTATGAGGTGATGAACGTGGTTAAACTGGCGTCTACTGAGGCGGTGTGGTTGGGTTTACACAACTTCTGCACCATGAACATATGGCTCTGGGTGAGTGGAGAGATGGTGTGCTATCAGAACTGGGCTCCAGGGAACGGCAGCACACAAGAAAACTGCAAACTGGAGAACAGAAAAGGAGCAGTTCAGTCTGGAGGAAATCAGACCTGGATCAGCCTTCCTGAATCTCACAGACTCAACTTCATCTGCACTAACTACTGAGAGTGAAAAAGATGCGATTGTCGGTGTGTTTACTTACATTCATTTTCCTGATTTACATTTGTTATAGGTTTGGTTTGTTCTGAGTGAATCTGCTATGTGTTTTATTTCTGTTTTTCATCATGATATAATATGCTCTTATTAACACCAATGTTTAATATTCAGATTTAATATACTGTAGATGTGATATATCTGTATCTGGTGGTGTTTGTCGTGTTTTGCATACATTAATGACTGTTTGAATGTGTTTCTCTGAGCAGCATTACTGGAGAAACACATCATGAGTCTCTCAGGAGGATGAAATCTGCTTTATTCATTTAAGGCTGAAGTGAATCTTTTGTATAAAAGATAACTGAGTAAAAATACTGTAAGAAACTGATGATAACTGAATATCAGCTGAAATAAACTGATCTACAGCCTGTAGTTTTGTCTTCTCTTTATTTTCTTCTTTCCATCGCGGGTCAAAATAAACTAAAACTAATTTGAATAAATGTATAAATGTCATCTGATTGTTGATGTGTCTGACTCAGATTTAGGAAGTGAAAGTTTCTGCAGCGATAGCTTTTATTGTAGCGCCTCCTGTTGGTGTCTGAGTGAGAACCACAGAGAAAAGATGTTTGTGTATTAGCTGACATTCATGGTGTCATCAGCTTATATATGTGTGTTTTATTCTTGTGTAGGTTCTGAGTGAATCTGCTATATGTGATTTAAAAGTAGCCAAAAGTTAAATTTCTGTAATAAAAATGAGTTGGCTTCAGCAGCACAAACTCATTTAGTTAAGTTACCGGTTAGTTTGAAACCCACCACAGGGTGTCCGGTAAGAGACGTAGAAGATGATTTGGATATGGGAGCAACCCGTTTATTGTCAACACAACTCAACAGTATGCCAGGGTTCTATTTGTTTGTGTGTGTGTGGTCTTTCTATAAAACAGAAATAAAGAAGAAAAGTAAATATACATGAGAAATATTAATTACAATATACATGTAAACAGATAAATAGATAGAAGAAACAGACTGCTGGGATATACACAAGTGAATATATACATAAGGCAGCTATACAAGCATCTGTAAAACTGCTTTTTATCATCTTAAAAATATTGCCAAACTTCGACACATGCCATCAATGTCTGATGCGGAAAAGCTCATTCATGCTTTCATGACGTCTCGATTAGATTACTGTAATGCATTACTAGGCGGCAGCTCTGTTGGCCTGAATAACAAACTTCAGCTAGTTCAAAATGCAGCTGCTAGAGTGCTTTCTAGAACAAAGAAATATGATCATATTACTCCATTTCTTTCAGCATTGCATTGGCTCCCTATTAAATATCGTATAAATTTTAAAATCTTACTGACTACCTACAAAGCCCTGAACGGCTTGGCTCCCCAGTATTTGCGGGAGCTGCTGATTTATTATAGCCCATCACGTCCGCTACGTTCAATTAATTCTGGACAATTGATTATTCCCAAAATATCAAAATCAACTGTAGGTGGTAGATCTTTCTCTTATCTGGCTTGCTTGGTTCGGGACTTGTAGGGCTGCGCATCGATGGATTACTTAGTGTTTGGACTCTCAGCAGTGATTATTAAACCACGCTGAAATGAACTAAACTGAACTTCAACACTGAAAACTGGACTGACACTGTTTCAATTGTTTATAATGCATGTGAAGCTGCTTTGACACAATCTACATTGTAAAAGCACTATACAAATAAAGATGTATTGAATTGAATTGAATTGAAATACAGATCGCGTAGTGCTCACAGTGATATGCCTGGGCATGTTCAGCACACAAGTCCATTCCCATTATGTTGTTTACAGCTGCAGATATACTTTTAAACAAACTCTTACGTAATACAAATACAATGAAATACACATAAATAACATTAGGACGGAAAACTTATAATCAAAGCAGAAATATTTACATCCTAACGTCTGGCTAACATGATGATGAACTAACATGGCCTCTCATCATGAGCTGGCCGCAAAGTGAAAGTGGAGAAAACCGATACCGCTAAGTTAACAGCAGAAAGTTAAACCTAAAGCACTCACAATAATGTCAGAAAGGTCAGAAAATATACACTTACTTGCATATACGCACACGACCCGTAACATAAATAAGATTGTATTATAAGCAATGGCACAGATAGCTTTGTTAGCGCTCAGGTAAGCTCATTTTCATGTCTGCCGAACGCAGTGGGCGGGATGTTTTCCTGCTCGTTGCTCAGCGAAGCCGATAGGCTGCCTGCATGTCTGTCAGCAAATGCTGATTGGCCGCTTGTCTTTCACTCAATCTCGGTAGAAGGGAGAAAGAATTGCAATCAGCAGATTCAAAACTTTCACTATTATAATGGCCTTTTAACATCTGTCTTTATCTACCATAATATAACATGTTTAAAGTTTTACCACCAATGTTTAAGGTCTATTGAAGTTTTTAGTCATGTCTAAGTCTGTTCAAGTGTTTTCAGAAACTGTTTTCTAGATCTGCTGGTGTTTGTCTATTCATGTTTTGCTCTGATCATATAAATGACTGGCTGAATGTGATTCTGTGAGCAGCAGATCTTCAGTAAAACATGATTTGTGTCTCAGCTGAATGAAATCTGCTTTATTCTAAGAGTGTACTCACACTGGGCTATCCAAACCATGCTTGAGTGCATTTGACCCTCGTTTCCTGGTTCATTTGACAAGTGTGAGTGCTCCATGCCATGCCTTACAGGAGGGATGATAGCTTTTATTGAAGTGCCACCTTCTGGTGTTTGAGAGTGTGAAAATATGAAGGAGTCACCAGATAATGTAGGAAAATGAGTTATATTATGCAAAAACTCTTAGTGATTTGATTATTTTATCAAACAATCATTATATAGAGCATAAAATCAGAACCAGATCTCCCAGCAGCTGATTGGGCTCTGGCTCCAGCACCAGTCTACTGGAAAACTGAAGTGATGGCGCAAGGCCCAATCCCAATTCTACCCCTTAGCCCTTCCCCTTACCTCTACCCCTCGTTTTGCGCATTCACGTCAAGGAGTAGTGGTGTCCCAATTCTCCTTAGCTTGAAGGCGTAGGGTTAAGGGCAAGGGGTATACACCCCTTTGAACGAAGATTTTTCAGAACCACACTTAAAACGGAGGGTAAGAAAATTTCCCAGAATGCACCTGCCACAACGGCAGGATAGCTGAACCCGGAAGTAAGGAGATCCACAAATTAGTATTTTTTGTCATTATTATGAATTTTTACGACAAACAAACATGTTTTAATATATTCATAACCGCATTTGTGTTTTACCGTCATGCTTTTAAAAAAACACACAAAAAAAAAAACGCTAAATTTGGCGATCTATAATCCATAATCATAACTCGTGTACAGCAGTCTCACAACATTCTGACACTCGATGACCCTGGAATACCCTGTCAGTAATGTCTAGTGTCTGGGATTGAGCTTTTTACAGTGTCTGCTATAATGTTAATGTTGTTTTCGTGTGTTTACATAAATAAATATGGCCACTGTGTAAATACACAGTACAGTTACGATTTTATTCAAGTGCTGTCCCAATTCTTAGGGGTAAGTTTTGAAGCCCTTCCCCTCAACCCTCGGTTGTAAGGGCCAAGGGGAAGGGGTAAGGGTACAAAAATAGAATTGGGATTGGGCGTAAGTCCAACAGTGGTTTCACTTTGTCTTAATTTTAATGAGTAAATCAATCAAGGTCTATAAAACTGCTTCTCCTTCAAAGGATTTGGTGTGCATTTCTCCAACTGCTACAGCTTGTGAAGGAAAATATATATTAATATCTTTTGGACAAAATGTCTTTCGCTTGTATACTCTCTTCTCGTTGTTGTGTCTATACTATACTGCAAGGAGTTTTGTATATGTAGGTTTATGGGTCACACTGTATTTTGATGGTCCGTTTGTTGAATTTAAGTTACATTGCAACTAATTCTCATTAGATTATATGTAGAATGTCAGGTTGGGGTTAGGGTTAGTGTAAGTTGACATGTACTTGCAAAGTTTTTTATAGTCAGTTAAATGTCTGTTGAATGTCAGTGTCAGACAGTCTAATACTCAGTTGGACCTTCGTAATAAAGTGTTACTGGTTTATGTCCCCCCAGCCTGCAAGGGGCGATGTGGGTTTGTAGCGAGTGGGAGCAGAGCGAGTCCAGCGAATTGAGAGTTAATGAGCGTCACCTGTGCACCACTCTGGACTCGAGTCCCACAGAAGGTAGCTCCAGAAAGATAAAAGGAGGATTGACAACAGTGGGAGATGAAAGTGGATCAGGCTTAGGACACTTTGGGCTTTATCATGCACTCAGCGCAATGTAGAACCAGGTACGGCGGTTTTACTGGTCATTTATTTGTTTGCTGGAAATTAAAAGTGAATTTAGAAATGGTTTTAAAATTGTGAAATAAATATGCAATGGATGTCTTCAGTTGAGTGCACCCGCCACCATTTTCTGAATCCACGATCAATTCAAGAGTTCACACTATGCTGATGATTGATAATAAAGCTAGTTTGGCATGTGGTCCCGGGAGAGAGTCCTGAGCTCATGCGATCCTCTAGCCTGGTGCTCCCTCCCCTTTTGCAGGGCGAGAGGGGAGTTTGAGCTCAGGTAGATCTCGAGACCCCCTCGCCCTCCTGCTGCTTATAAAGTGCTATGAGGGTATGCTGCTCAGGGGCGTAAATCCCGGAGGGGACAGGTCCCCTCCCATCCGAGTGTTGTCCCCCCCTCCAAAAAACAAAAAGTAAAAAAAAAAAATGCACTGTATTGTGAAAAATATATGTGTATACCTAAAATAATCGTATATGTAGAAAAGAAAAACGCATTTCGCATTTAAAATGCGTTTAGAAACTATTGAGTTCCCCCTCCTCTTTCTCACAGTGGTTTGGTCCACTGCTTTTCCCGGTTCATCTCCAACTATGTGCAGCGCACACACACGTCAGGTGAGCCTGACTCCTCGGCTCAGTTTTAGATGATCGCCAGTAAGGAGGGTACTTTATTCACTGTAAATAAAGCGATTCTCTTTAAGGTTGTTGATACAAACTCATTCATAAATTATTTGCGGTAAAAATGATGATTACCAATTTATTTTCCATGTGCGATTGAAATATTACCTGTCTAGGTAACGCGTTAGCTTGTTGCAAAGTGCATTGCAGCTAACGCGCTAAATTTGCCATGCAATGTTTTATTTGTGACGAGTTGGCATAATGTTAACAGCATAAACGGCCACAATTAGCATATTTTGTAGCTGTGCTTTGCTAAATGAGCTCTGTACTACATCTGAACTCACCCCACTGTATTTCTGTATCAATTTCCATTCTGTTCGTACATGACAATTAATCAAAAACAACTTTAACCTTTTTTTAATTCCTTGTTTTTATTGTTGTGATTATTTTTATAGTTTTATGTACTTCATGTAAAGCTCTTTGAATTATCATTGTGTTTAATCTTGCCTTGCAGTGACTAGATAAAGTGACAGAGAAAAGGAAAGTGGACATAAGATAATTTTTCAGTGCACTTAAACGCCAATAAATACAAAAAGTTCACATATTAAGGCAATTTGGCTTTAAGAATGGGTAATTATGTAAATACAAATGTCACAATATAATTCACAGGCAAAAGAAAAGGTAAATATTGAGGCAGAGCAGAGCCGGGTCAGTCAGATGTACAGTGTCAGGAAAGGGGGTGAAGGGATAATGACAGAGTGTTTATTTAGATGAGCAGTTTCTTTAATGTGTTTAGTGTTGTGGCTGTTCAGCAGATGAACCTCACAGGCTCACCTATTTACAGTATGATCTGTCGATTTAACAAGTGTAATGTAAACAAGTGAGTTATTATGAGCTTAGAAAACATCTTTCCTGCATTTCTTCTGCTTCAGGAGCCAGTGTTGACCGTACACATCTGCTGTCATTGAATCTGAGTCTCCATGCTGAAATAATAATGATAGCCAGAGTTTTTAACTGGGGACATATCTTTAGAAGTATAATTTGACTGTATTATTTGTGTCCCACTCAAAAAATTACTCAAGGGAAATTTTATATTTATTGTCCCCCCCTAGTGTTAAATCAGATTTACGCCCTTGATGCTGCTGGTGGAATTTGGGTATGGTGCTGATTTGTTTAGGTCAATTTGCTTATGTCGCATTTTTTGGACTGTAGGAGGAAACCAGAGGACCTGGGGAAAACCCACGCGAGCACGGGGAGAACATCTGGGTGGGTAGAGGCCCAAACCAGAGGCATTCTTGCTGTGAGGCGACAGTGCTAGCCACTGGGCCGCCGTGCTGCCCTATAGAGGAAAAGGGAGGAGAGGAGGTGGAAGGGGGGATTCCTCAAGACGAAGATGACTAAGGTAAGATGCTTTGGTTATTTATACTAAGATGGGAATCGTCTGATTGGTGGATTATGCATTAGCTTTACTCTGGGCTAGCCGTGTCAATCAGAAGCACATGCTCCTCTCGAAATTAGTTTATAACTAAACTTCACTAAAAAGAAGCTGAATGGAAGAGGCTTGTTCTGTAGATAATCTTTAACCTCGCACAGATGAACTTGAACCATTTTCTCTCCAGTGAAGCGTCATGAATCTGTCATGTAAATAGCGAATGCGCCACTGTCTCTTCAAACTGTCTCTTGAAGGAAATGGGAGATGAGACTCTGATTGGTTTAATGCAAGTTATGCCAAAACACACACATAAGACATTACGAGAGTAAAGACAACCCTTTTAGATCAAGCATCAGACCAGCAACAGACTGTCATATTGCGTACCGCACACCATATGAAGCATTTCTTGGAAAACATAATAACATATCGTAAGCGTGCACAATGTTCAACTCATGGAAACGTCTATACCAGGGGTGTCCAAACTTTTTGCAAAGAGGGCCAAATTTGATAAAGTGAAGATGCCCGGGGGCCAATAGTTCCTTCTGACATTTTTTCACCAAAAATGTTACATGAAAATAGACACTTTTATAAAAGTATTTTCATTGTCACAATTACCTTTATTTTTCAAACGGCAATATAACCAAATATAAGCCAATCAGGCATGAACAACTCTAAACACACAATTATGCCTTTCTTTCATATCTGGAGAGTCAGATAAATTGAACAAACTGTATAGAATACCTTACATATCTATGAGTTTGATATCTATCTTTGCCTCGTAAACATTTTAAACAGGAGTTATAAGTAATGCAAAGTGGTCTGTTATCATTAAAGTTTAAAAAAAGTGAATTTTCCTCTTGTCTTCTACAAGATCTTTCAGGAAGGCAAAGTTTGCATAACAACTACAGGAAGATTATACCTTATAATTCCCACAACTGGGAAAATCACCTGCCACCACAAGAAATAATCACCTATGTAAACATAATAAACTATGAACTATATCTACAGTTATTTAAGAGTTTAATGAATTGTGTTTGCTTTAGTGCATTGCATTAGTTTGCTTTAGGCTTTACTGTTACAAAACTTCATTTGCACACCAATATTGTCCTGTGGGAAACTGTCCATGACCTCTTTCAAAGCTGGGAAGTGCGCGGTGCAGGGCTCTGTTAGGGACAAGTGTAGGGCGGCAAATCAATGCCAAAATTAATCGAGCGCAGCGGTGATGTTTCCGCGCGAGGAGAAAGTGAATCGCGAGCAGATTACAGGCCTAAGCGCGAGGAAACTACAGCTCGCGCACATCATCATCAGTGCGCATGATGTACGGTGTCATGCCTGCGGCGCGCGCGATCAGTTCTCTCCGCTCGCTCGCTGGATCTTCTCTGCTCGCGCAAAACTTTTTCGATTTTTGTCAGTCTTGGGGCAGGCCTTGGTTTACTTGTTATCTCTAACGCGATTACTCTCCCTTGCTTTATTTATTCTAACAGAGCTAGCGAGCCATAAATAACACATTATGAGATGGAATCTGCGGGCCGTATGAAATCTGACTGCGGGCCGTGATTGGCCCGCGGGCCGGACTTTGGACATGCCTGGTCTATACCAAATCAGCAAGCAGGACATTTGCATTTCCTTGATTATTATACAACATCATGTTCAATGTTCCATTGTAAACTGTCACAGGAGCACTGTTGACCATCGGCGTCACACACACAAATGAGGAGGATAAAATCATGTTGTTTTCCTTTACTTTAGACAAACCAGGATGTATCAGAGTCTTCCTGTTGAATGATATTTGTGTACTGCCAGCTTCTTCTGTCCCTGTAAGACATTTAGACCTCTCAGTTAAACATGCTGTATCATCGCTACCTTGTTTCTGGGAGCTCCGAGACTAAAGAACTAAAAGAACCAGTCAGTTTCAGTGGTTGTGAAAGTGATGGTTCATCTACACTCTTACAAATAAAGGTTCCAAGAGGGGAACCAATCTGTGAACTATTCGTCAATGAACCATCTATTATTAACATTTACTGTAAAGTGGATCTATTTGGATTCGCATTGTAAACATTAAATATACTTTAAAAAGGTATTACTTTTTATTTCATATATTACATTTTTTGTTATGATACTCTTATAATCATTCCGCATAAATCCGCAGATTTTTAACAAAATACTCCTCAGAAATAGCAAAAATTGCATCTGGCCCTACTAATAGCAAAAGGGAACCTATTTTGAGTGCACGAGAGTGTTTTACATGTAGTGGCAGTTGGTTAAATATTTGTAACCTAGCCTATAATAAATAACAATTATTGACAAAGCAAGTTATACTGCGATCAGGGGACGGCTTGATAAACTTAACATTATTTTGTGCTGTGCCGCGGTTTTTATATCTTGAGCGCATGATGGTCAAACAAACCATGATGGTCAAACAAATCAAAACGTTCTTTTCACCCCAACGCAATTTAATAGGGCAATATAAAGGCTAAAGAACGTAATCCTGTTTAATTTTTGTAGCCTAGGGCTATACTTCTCACCATGGATTGTATCTTTTCTAAAACAGTAGTATAAAAATCATGTTTATTGCTAAGAAAACTAAAACAAACCAACAAAATTATAACTTAAATGAACACACCCCATCACATAAGGTACAGTACACATATAGTACCGTCCTATTGTGGAAAGTCAAAGCTGAAAATCCTTGGTTAAAGCACCACCCAGCGGGCAAAAGCTGTTGGCGCATGTAAATCCCATAAATATGTAAATCCGGTGACGTCAAGAATGGCGGTAAAATAGACGTTTTGAACTAGAGACATCTGTAGTTATCTGCATTTACAATAAAACTGGGTAATCTTTGATTCTTGCATTTCTTTCTATCTTCAGACTGATTCTTACAGCACTCACACACCTCTACTCCCCCAGCCAACATTAGCATTGACTGAGGAGGTTCTTTTTTTTAAAGTGCCATGAAACACCAAAACACATTTTTTGAGCTGTTGACAGTCATATATGTGTCCCACGCTGCTATAAACACTATTAGGACACATATAATTGACTAAAAAGTGAAAATTGTTTGTTTTTGCATTATTTCGAGCAAATTCGTTCTTCCGGTTTGAAACGAATTTTTGAAGCTGCGTCACGCCGATGAGATCCTTGCGTATATTCCAGCGTGGAGAGTGGACGTCTGTCCCGGCCAGCATGTTCTGACGTCTCTGGGTGTTCGGCATTAATTCATGAGAAAGACTTGGTTCAAACCAACCAGAGCGCTCTATTGTGTAAGCGGCGCAGCTTCATTAATATTCATGATCGCTTCGAAGACTGTACCTTACAGCAGTTGCGGAAGACGCATCAAGCGCGAGTGATTTACATGCTAAGTCAATGCAAAGGCGCGAATAGGCATCCTGCAACGCGATATGCGCGAATGGCGCCGCGCGTTTGACGCGCTTAACGCCGCAATTCGCGCGAATCGCTTCAGTTTGAAAATGAAATGAAAATGAGCTTCAGCGGACGTTCGCGCCGCGTTAACCAATCAGGAGCTTGCTCTTGTGGGGGTGTGATTATGACGTAGCGCCTGTTGTTGGTGTCCTGAGGAAAAACTGGGCTCAGTCAGAAGCACCGCTGAAAGCTTCCATCATCCAGGTAAAGTTTCTGGAGGAGCTCACAGAGCTGGTGCACCTCTGAAATAATCTAGTGGACTCAGACACAGCTCCAAACGAATCAACGCTGTTTATCAGCCTTCATAAAGCACATAAAACAGTTATTCTCTCTATAAATCCCCTGTTAGCCATTTAGCAATAAAGCTACAGTCACCAAGCCATAGACAGAAGCCCTGCCCATCACGCCAATCCGAAAATAAAGAGAAAGTGCCGTTAAAGTCAACAAATTTATAATTTGGCAAATAATTCGATTACTGATGTCCATGTAAACACAGTCTGTGTGAAAATGAGCGCGTGCACAAATGGAAACTCCCATTTTTATGCAAAACCTTCCCTCTTTCCCCTTCTCCGACACTCCCACTTAAACAGAGCTGGACACGCCCACTTTACTGAGCTTTTCCAAACTAGAGGTCTGAAAACACCACGCTGAGACTGGGGGGTTTCGTGGCCCTTTAAATCTACAAGATAAGCATAGCCCATTACACTTCCCTTTCCGTTCAACCCCCGTGACCAAAAAAAAAAAAATGTTTTACAGAATTTAATAGATCGTTTTCTTGCTTCAGAAAGAGTGAAAATAATAATTCTCACATGATTTTGTAGGACATATTCTTTGTTTTTTTTCCAAAAGTCCTATTTAAAAAAGTTTAACATATTTTATGGCTTTGTTTGTGTGACTTTTATGTCTCTAAACATACCAACCAACATTATATTTTAATGCAACTATTATGGCCCGTTTCCACTGAGTAGTACGGTGCAGTTCGGTACGCTTTTATGGTCGTTTCCACTGTCTAAAAGCATACCGAACCGTACCACTTTTTGGTCACCCTTTGCAAAGGGTACCAAGGGTACCAAAAGGCGGAGCTAGATGTGCAGCTGAACGCTATTGGTTTACAGAGATATGTCATTTGCTCGAGCAACAAGCCAGAATGAAAACAAAGGACCCGCCTATGTTTAATACACACCCGAGAGACAATACTCCGAAATAATATAAACATATAATAACGAGCCATGGTCGACCTGAGCTCAAACATCACATTGACTGTGTTTAGTTTGTAGCGTTTGTAAAACAAATAAATGAATAAATCTTGAGATATAAATGCTTGAGATATACATAAACACCACTGCTCCTGTCAAAGCGGCTCCATATTAACTGAAGGATGTCGGAGACAGTTATAAGAAGAGTAATGCAGTGAACAGTGTAATTGTGCTACACACCAGATTATGTATGTCAGTGGACTCAAACTTCAACCTAAATCTAAACTCTTGATCCAACTTAGCAGAAGTTCTTCAGATATTGTACAGTATGAGTTTGGAATTGAACTCTGTAAGACAACATAAAACTGCACTGAAGAAAGTGTTTCTGGGTAAACTGGAATGAACTGAATGACAAAGGAAGTGCCTGAGAAAAAAAGAAGAAATTCAAGTAAATCGTGAGGAAATGAAATGTTACATTTGAGTTGGGGTTTTCCTCAGTGGCTGGTATGTAAATATATTTTTATGAAACATCCAGACTCTTGACTACATTCAAATGAATATGACCCTACAAAAGTTCAAAAAAATATGTCAACGAGGAAGAGAAATGAAAAAGGTCTTTGTTTAGAGAAATAAACAAATGTTGTGACGTGCTGAATGACAGATGAGAGCAGATATAGAGTAACCACAGTCTGGAGCTGCAGAAACATCAGACTGAGGACAGAAACACACCACCTCTGAGGTAAGAACTACTCATCTTTATTCTTTACACACAAATACACTTCTGGCATCTGTTGATATTCATATTTGATTGTGTAAAGCTCTCTGTGGTTATTGGCTCAGAAAACAAAGTTTGTCTAGAGACAATTTCAGTACACTTAAAAAGAAAAAAGACTGGGTTAGAGGTCAATCCATATAACGCTTCAATTAGAAATGTCTGTTTATCAGTAAGTAAACAATACTGGAATACCAACAAAAGGATACCACGTCTCAGATATAAATATAGTGGGTAACACTTTATTTTGATGGTCCATTTGAGTATTAGTAGACTGTCTGCTCAATATCTGCTGATAGTGACATTTAACAAACATTTAACTAATGTCAACTTACACTAACCCTAACCCCTAACCCCAACCTAACAGTCTACATATAATCTGATGAGAATTAGTTGCAATGTAACTTAAATCCAATAAATGGGCCATCACAATGAAGTGTGACCATATAATGTTATTTAGACTGTAAAAATGGCTATTTACATTATCCTTATTACATATTATAATTATAAACTTACTAATTGACTAAAACCATTCTTTCCAGCACCTTTTCACAGGAAAATCTCAAGATGTTCGATGAACTTTTTACATTTATTATGATTGAATTATTATAATGTGAAGTTTATTTATAAACTAATTTCCTTTCTCACTACGAGGTCCATCTCATCTTATTATTTATCCCATCAGAGGTGGGAAGAGTATCCAAAATCTATACTCAAGTAAAAGTTCAAGTACTTGCGGAAATTTTTAGTCAAGTAAAAGTAACAATCTTTACTCGAGTAAGAGTAAAAATGTAGCTGATGAAAAAATTACTTTATATTTTATATATATATAGTTCGTGTTACTTGCGATTTTGCTGAAGTCTTGAATCTTGAGTTTTCACTTCGTTGACGTCTTTTGGGTTTACTCCCTCGTGATTGGCTGTTGTCTTGGGTTACCGAGGTGACGGACTTGGAAGTTCGTGCGGTTTCGACTTTGTCAATCTTGCATGAAAAGTTCTTGGTGACCCAATCGCGTGGCGGCCAAGAGGGGGCAGAGAGCACTGCTAGCACAAGCAAGCTTAATGCAAAAAGCAAAGATTTTACGGTTGCAGGGCGTTTTTAAGGGACCTGGTCTGGTCCATCCCTGTGGCTCCGTCTTCCAATGAGCAGTGACCATGAAGGGCGGGTCCACGCCCCGTATCATGTAGTCAAGGTCAATGATTAACAGGGAATGCATGTTGGTTTCACGTGGTAAAATCCCTTGTAAGTTTTTAACTCTTATATCAAATGTTACAAAATAAATACTAGTTTTTCATTTACATCACTGTATAGCAAATGTCACTAGCTTTAATTTAGTACCAAACACTATACATTTCAGACACACACAGAAGTTTTATCTGTTATAAGGGTTAAAACAACACATTGATTAACCTGGTTGGCTGGAATACACACAACACGTGAGGAAAACCTATAGGATATTATTTCAAAAGATGCATCTGCCTTTGTTTTGCATATTTCAAGAGATTGTCTTCCATTTCATCGTTTGTCTCTAAAATCCAGAGATCTCTCAGTCTCTAGGAATTTGAACATTCGGCGGGCGAACGGGATGCCCCAAGGCAAGCACATGACCAGGGAGTCATTCAAAAGCTTCACGACCCAAAGCCCGCTAAAAATTCCTGTGAAACGCTTTTGTTTAGACTTAATAATTAACGAAGTTAGCCGAAGGGTCTTTCGAACATCTGTGCAAACCACTGCACAAAACAGGGTCCTCTTGTTCTGTTATGGCATAGCCCTCGAGACTAAATGACTGAGACACGGTGGGCCCAATTTTTCAGGCCTGATTTGAACGGCCTGATTCGGATAGTTTTAAAAGTTCTACACATCTTCTGCAGTGAGTTCTTACAATATGATATATACAATATATATATATATATATATATATATATATATATATATATATATATATATATATATAATCATTCGCCCTCCTGTGAATTTATTTTTCAAATATTTCACAAATGTCGTTTAACAGAGCAAGGGATTTTCCACAGTATTTCCTATAATGGTTTTTCTTCTGGAGAAAGTCTCGTTTTACATCGCATTACATTACATTTTTTGATTGTCTACAAAACATACCATCATTAATGATTTGCCTAATTAACTTGCTGAATTAACCTGGTCAAGCCTTAAAATGTCACTTTATGCTTTAATCTTGAAAAATATCTAGTCAAATATTAAGTGCTGTCATCATGGCAAAGATATGTGTTTTTGTTGATAAAATCTTCTACTTATTAAACACCAAGTGGGGAAAAATATACAGGGGGGCTAATAATTCTGACATAGTACTAATTAGTCAGAATTAATAGCCCCCCTGTATATTTTCCCCAATTTGTATTATATATATATATATATATATATATATATCGCCATATATATATAAATATCGCCATGTTGAAATATGTTTAATTGTTATATTTTATTGATAATCAGTATGAATAACTAATATGTGCAGGGCTAATCAGTTATTATATTTTATATTAGCATAGGAGATTTTATAAATATTAAATAGCAATTTCTTTAATTATCCTACAGCTACCATTAATAATGTTTAAATTGGGATCATTATGACACTTACAGTTCAATGTACAGCGCGCATCACATTACCAAACTAACCTTATTCTTGTTGACATCTTGGAGTGAAAACAGACTGAACATGAGGGTAACCTGGTCAGATAAACTCACTGCACAGACAGCGTGACTCTCCTCGGAACCGCAAGTGTCCGTGGCGTGACCGCAGTATAAACTTGCACGTCTTCCTCGACTTCAGCCACCATTCCAACATTAGCGCACGCTCCATAGATATTTACATATATATTTACATATCGCTCTAACCGAAAGCGGGAGACGCGTCTCTATAGCAACCTCTAGTGACACAACCGCTCCAATGAGGCGCCTCGAGATATTTGCAAACAAGTAATATTAATCATATTTATTATGATGTGATAGTAACGGAGGAACGCCGGCAGATGTAGCGGAGAAAGAGTAATGATTTTTCTCTAATAATTTACTTGAGTAAGAGTACACATTTTTAAATGTACTCAAAAAGTACACGTTACCCAACTATTTTACTCAAGTAAATGTAACAAAGTAAATGTAACTCGTTACTACCCACCTCTGGTCCCCATAAATCCCACACTCCAGTCACAAAGCAGTTTATGTCCACCACCACATACTCTATACACAGCAGCAAACCTCCGCCCTGCCTTCTTTTCCACAGGATTCTTTCTCAGGTCATCAACTTGAGCATAACCAATATACAGTATTTATTTATTTATTTAATACGTGACATTTTTCTTAAAGAATATCAAGTTCAGATTTAAAGTTTATTTTAAGCCCTGTTTAAATGTAGAAGAAATATGTTTGTAAAGAACATAAAGGAATAAACAATAAGCTTAAATGATCAGATCTAATATTAGTAAAGCTCTATAATTGTGTACTCTGTATTCAAGCTTCTGTTTTACTGAAATGTGTTGCTTCTAAATGGATCTGATGATTATTATTATTCTCAGAAATGGCTCAGACTCAACACTTCCTCTTCCTCATTGGTGAGTGTGTTTTTAGTTTTATTGATGGTTTATAGTTTCATTAGGTTTGACTCTGTTCTGAAGAGCATTAAAGCAAAGTGTCTCTTCCACAGCTCTCTGCTCCGTATCTGAATGTGTTCAGCGTCAGTATCACTTTATAAATGAGGGGAAGAACTGGACTGAAGCTCAGAGTTACTGCAGAGAGAAATACACAGATCTGGCCACCGTTGACAACATGAACGACATGATCCAGATAAACAAGACTGTGAATAATGGAGGTAATCAGCATATCTGGATTGGTCTTCAGAGGACGAGTGTTTATAAATGGCATTGGTCTTCAGGTGATCCTGTGCTCTTTCTGAACTGGACATCTGGAGAACCAGTCTACAGTATTCAGTGTACTGTTATGAATAATGGACAATGGATTAATGAGGGATGTAGTAACACTCGTGTCTTCATCTGCTACAACAGTGAGTACAAATTCTTTTGGAAAAAAAGGAATCATAAAAGAAAATGTGATATTTTAAGCAATACATTTTCATTTATTTTATTTAAATGGAGGGTCTATATATTTGTCTGTTTATATATCATTTTACAAAAAAGTAATTAAACAAAAACATGTACTGTATGTGCTGCTGTATGGTTAACCTGTTGCATATCTGACAATATAAAAATATATTTGTATATGTAAAATGCTAAATATATAATAGAAAACATTTTTGCAATCGGACATTATGTGTTTCTGTATACATTTTGTATGCTGGATGTTCTGTTGTGTTAGATGTCAGCAATATTAATAATTTTTTTTTTTTTTTTTTGATAAAACAAGCATTTCTGATGATGTTCCCTATTATTCATTCATTCATTTTGTTAAAGTGAGCAGAGGACTGGTGTTTGTCAACCAGATGATGAACTGGAGAGCCGCTCAGAGTTACTGCAGACAGAATCACATTGATCTGGTCACTGTGAGGAACCAGAATGAGAATCAACAGCTGGAGAAGTTCATTAATGACAGAAACTCATCTGGATCTG
>CAIGQQ010030960.1:84959-104363 GCA_903798035.1 Danio albolineatus | reverse complement strand
CAGTCTGGAGGAGATCAGACCTGGATCAGCCTTCCTGAATCTCGCAGGCTCAACTTCATCTGCACCAACTACTGCGAGTGAAAAGGTTGAGATTGTCAGTGTGTTTACTTACATTCATTTTCCTGATTTACATTTATTATAGGTTTGGTTTGTTCTGAGTGAATCTGCTTTATGTTTTATTTCTGTGTTTTATCATGATATAATATGCTCTTATTAACACAATGTTTAATATTCAGATTTAATATACTGTAGATGTGATATATCTGTATCTAGTGGTGTTTGTCGTGTTTTGCATACATTAATGACTGTTTAAATGTGTTTCTATGATCAGCATTACTGGAGAAACACATCATGAGTCTCTCAGTAGGATGAAGTCTGCTTTATTCATTAAAGGCTGAAGTGACGCTTTTGTATAAAACATAACTGAGTCAAAATACTGTAAGAAGCTGATGATAACAGAACATCGGCTGAATTAAACTGATCTACAACCTGTAGATTTGTCTTCTGACTATTTGCTTCTTTCTATCGTGAGTCAAAATTAACTTGAAATAATATGAATAAATGTGAAAAAATACATCTGATTGTTGATATGTCTACCTCAGATTTAGGAAGTGAAAAAATGAAGAAAAGGGCGCCACGGTGGCGTAGTGAGTAGCACATTCGCCTCACAGCAAAAAGGTCGCTGGTTCGAGCCTCGGCTGGGTCAGTTGGCATTTCTGTGTGGAGTTTGCATATTCTTCACGTAGTCGCATGGGTTTCCTCCGAAGCTCCGGTTTCCCCCACAAGTCCAAAGATATATATCGCTGTGGCGACCCCGGATTAAAAAAGGGACTAAGCTGACAAGAAAATGAATGAATGAAAAATGAAGAAAAACAAAATCCAAACACAATGGCCTGACCCGGAAGTGTAAAAAAGGTGGTATTTATTTACAAGAATGTAAAGGATAAAGTCCAGTGCAATAAAAATATATATACAGTTTCCATAGAAAAAAATCCCAAAAAATGTACAAAATATATATATATATATATATATAAAACTGCAAAGTAACAAATCAGTAAATGAAATCTAAAGAAAAAATCCAAAACAAACGTAACCACTGTATATCGTATCCACTTACTCAGAGAAAATTGATCACGGCTCTGTCACAGCACACTCGCTCGCCAGGTAAACTGACCCCGAGCTGGAGTCCGGCGTCCCTCTTTATAAGCCAGACTCCATCTATTGGCGCTAGCTATACTCCGGTAAGTATGTAAAATATACTCTCTTTAAACGTGCCTTAATGGCCTCTTTTTAAACATTTAACCTTCACATCTGTTTAACAGACAAATAAACACATAACATAAGACCTATTCTGTCCCAACCAATTGCGTTTTCCTCAGCAAAGGGTTTAACAGATAGCGTACTCCAGAAAAGGACACCAGAAAGCAGTTTGTAGACTTGAGTGACTTTACTGGGTTTTGTTCCTCACAATATATTTTATTCTGTTTGTAAAACTACAACAAAGGGAAAAGGAAAAATAAGAATACAATCTTATTCACATGACAATGATGTTTCCAACATGTTCAGTTCAAACAGCTAGACATTATCCTACAACTAATGTACATATTTCCTTTTTACACCAATCTTATAGACACCCTGGGCAACAGCTTCCAACTCAGGTATACCACAGGTTGCTCTTGTCCAGCTGGTCCTTGGGCTAGTACTGCGCCAATCCCTCTATCCGATGCGTCCACTCGCACCATGAATCTCAGAGAGAAATCAGGGCTTTTCAATACAGGATGTGTACATAGCCTCTCCTTCAAAGTAGTCCACGCCTGTTCACAGGCATCAGTCCAAACGACTGGATTCTTTATCCCTTTAGTGAGTAAGTCTGTTAGGGGTGCTGCCGTTGATGCGAAGTCGGGGATAAATCGCCGGTACCAGCCCATCAATTCTATGAAGGAACGTACCTCCTTTTTGGTCCTAGGTTTCTGGCTCCTCCGAATCGCTTCGACCTTGTCTACCTGTGGTCTGAGTACACCATTGCCCAGTCTATACCACAGGTAGTTGGTTTCCTTCTGTCCCATCTCACACTTAGTCACATTCAAGGACAGACCCGCTCCTTGAATTCTCTCCAGGGCCTGTTTTACGTGCTGAAGATGGTCAACCCACGTGTGACTGAATATCACCACGTCGTCTAAGTAAGCAGACGCAAAACTTTCACAGCCCTGGAGAACACGATCCATGAGGCGCTGGAATGTTGCAGGTGCCCCATGTAACCCAAACGGAAGAACCGTAAACTGATATAGGCCAAGAGGTGTTCTGAAGGCAGTGAGGGGTTTCGATGAAGGGTGGAGGGGCACCTGCCAGTAACCTTTGCACAGATCCAGTGTGGTTATGTAGCGGGCCTGCCCTATTCTCTCCAGCAAGTCATCGATCCTCGGCATGGGGTAAGCATCGAACCTGGATTGAGCATTAAGTTTCCTAAGGTCCACACAGATCCTTAAAGATCCATCCTTCTTAGGGACGATGACTACCCCATGCCCACACGTCATAACATACAATCACAGCACATGTAAGGACTATATATGATGCGTTCTGATTTATTGTGATGACTGAACATTTAATCAGCTTCATTTTAACAATGTGAGCTCAAATGTATTTTCTTCACACAAAATGCTTACTGTATAAATACATTGATAAAGAGTTTGTGAGATGAATCCATGTGAATCAACAGAGTTGTACTTACACTTAAAGTTAGCATTGACGAGTATTGAACACTGTGATGGGAGGAGAGGTTATAGTACAGCTGGATGGAGATTTTCTGGTAATTCGTACTGACATATTTCCAGGCGTAGCCTCTAAATAGCTCTTGGTATTACTGAATATTGAGGTGTGTATCAGCTATTTTAATTCAGAACAAAACATATCAAAATAATTGTTCAACCATTCAAGTAATGAATGTCCATTAATGCGGTTCCATCACACCTATTTTTGTTATGACACGATTTGCCTCATTACTTTTTTGACGCATGTGCTGGAATTTATTTTGTAAAAATGTGTTTCCATTGTAGTTTATGTGCATTTTATCTTACCAGATAATAAGTTTAAAGCTTTTATTGCACATTTTCAGAATTTAAAGATTAAAAGAAACATATCTAATGTATGAATTTTCATTTTTGGCTGAACTATCCCTTTAAAAGTGCGTGTTTGGAGGGCGTTAAATAACGTTGCAAGGACCAGTAAACTTACTATAGTCTGTCATAGTAATGCTGCAGTTCTGTCCTCCCACAAATGTTTCACTTTATGTCATAAGTAAATTCTGACCGTTTTTTTTAACAAATGTCTGAGCTGGGAGGGACTTCAACCTGTTAGGTTTGTTAAATGAGTCTTACTTTCCCAGGATTCTGATGTTTAACCAGACACTTGACAGAGCAAAGGCTGGTGTGTGAGTATGGTCATTTATATGTAGTGTGAAAACGTCATTTATCAATGTTTATTTCAACAGCACTATGCAATACAGATCTTGTCAAAGAAGCAACAGGAGAAGAGAAATATAAATTATACAAAATGTGGTGCCACCATTAAGGTAATGCTTTGTTTTGCAGACTAGAGACTGGAGAGAGACAGTGTCGTTCTTCTGCTGAGGTCAAATTAAGCTACCATGAGTTCCAGGTGAGTTGGCACTCATACTTTCGACTGAATGAGATATTATTGGGTGGCAGGGTGGCTTAATAGTTAGCACTGTTGCTTCACAGCAAGAAGGTTACTGATTCAAGCTCCGACAGGGTCAATTGGCATTTCTGTTAGGAGTTTGCATGTTCTCCCCATGTTGGCGTGGGTTTACTCCCGGTGCTCCGGTTTCCCCCTAAGTCATGCGCTGTAAGTGAACTAAATTGGCCGTAGTGTATAAGTGTGTTTGTGAATGCGAGAGAGTATTGGTGTTTCAATATGTTGCAATATTGAGCTATTTTGAACTTTGATTGTGGCGTGTGCGAGAAAGATAGTCGACATGCATGCTGGTTATGTACTGTGCTTACGCTAACCCATGATCTTAATTGTATCTAACAAACAGTAAAAAAATAAAATAAATCAGTGGTGATTCTTAACGAGTCATAGCGAGTGATGAGACACAGATGCCATCATAATAAGACAAACAAAGAAAAACATGGTTTGACATTTCCTCATGTTGGTTTGAATTTGTCGCACTGGTTGTGTTGTCAAATTGGGATGTAATATGCCAGGGTTGTAAACCTACACTATTCATGGTTCAAACCTGTGAGAGATTCTGAAAGACTAGTTATGTCCTGTGGGAGACTAGTGATGTTTTCTGAAAGGGACCAGTGATGTCCTGTGGGAGACTACTTGTGTCCTGTGAAAGACTAATGAAGTCTTAAGAGAAACTTCCCAGCCAGCAATGACATGTGGGACCCAGATGGGTTAACTACAGGTTCCATAGGAACTGTGTGGGCATGGGCTTTGGCTGAGTGAAATTAACGGGTCCCATGTAGGTTTTGTAGTATAAGTCCCACAGAGGAAGCCTATATGAGCTGATTACATGGGCCCCATAATGGGACAGGCATGGGCCAAGTGGACATGGGTTTGACATGAAATACCCAGTTAAGACCCTTTACAGGTCCCCTAAAAGCCCATCTGGGCAATCACAGCTGGCTCCGAAGTGGATCCCGGGTGCAGGCCCACTTTAAACCCCTTCAGACTGGTGGGGCCCAAATGGGTCTGACACAGAATTGCCTCGTTAAAACCCACATAAGACCCTTACAGATCCTACTTAAAACCCACCTTGGCATCCACGGCTGGCCCCATGTGAATCCCGGGTGCAAACCCACTTTAAACCCCTTCAGACTGGTGGGCCACAAATGGGTCTGACATGTGTTGTCCAGTTAAGACCCACATAAGACTAGGGCTGGGTATCGTTCCAAAATTTTCGATACCGATACCAATACCGATACCCTGAATTCGATACTGGTTCCGAACGATACTTTTTCGATACTTTTATTTTAAGAAATATATTTTAACAAGATTACATGACACAATCTCAGAGAAACTTTGGTTTTATTTTTTTCAGGATGTTTGTGACACTTTTCACAGCAGGCTTCTCTCTAAGACCAATAAACAAAGAACAAAAACACAAAATGAACAAAGTGTAGTTAACACAATATATTAGTGCAAACAGTTTTAATAAAGTTCAAGCAGTTTAAGTCAATCAATTTTAAGTATTTGTGAGGCTTACTGCTGCTTAAAGGTTTAGTTCACCCAAAAAAAATTAAATTCTGTCATTAATTATCTACAAATGAAGATATTTTGGATTTAATCCAAGAGCTTTCTGATCCTCACATCGTTGAATATTTATTGAAATTATTTTTGTTTACTTTCCGCACAGAAGTATTCTTGCAGCTTCATTTAATTATGATTGAACCACTTATATCACATGGACTTATTTAGACTGTTTTTGGTTCCTTTCTGGACATTGAAAAATGCATATCCAGTAAATCTATGGGAGGATCAGAAAGCTCTTGAATTAAATCCAAATTATCTTTATTTGTGTTCTGAAGGTAAACCGAGATCTGGGTTTGGAACAACATTAGGGTGGACATTTAAATAAGACAAGTTTAATGTAAACTTCATCATTTACTGTTAACCTCAAAGCATTTTAGTATTGTATGTCTGTTTACATTTCGGAGCCCCAGCCATCGCGCAGTCATCCTCATCAGTCACGGAGGACGACGCTTGTGCTGGGCACATTGTTGGAGTCAGGAAAATACTGAGGATGATGATGATGATGACTGCGCTGGCGTGATCTTCTTGCAGTCAAACATGGAGCAACTTTCTGCTCGGAAATTAATTCCGTGTACTGCGAGCTGTTTTATTGTGGCGCATACATTTATACATGTGACAGCATTCACGAGTTGTGCTTGTTGTTTTTCCCTTTTAAGAGAGCTGAAAGTGACGGGGTGTGTTTCCCCTTTAAGAGTGTGTTTCCCCTTTAAGTGCGTGTGTTGAGGAGGAAAATAAAGCGATCGGTTCATAAAGTGTTCATCCCGCGTTTGATGTCTCTTCTTTTAATTTTCTCCGCTTAAACGGCCACATTATCATATTTGACGTGCTGCCAGTCTTGGTCGCGATAACTTTTTTACAGATATTGCATCGCACGCTGTTGCCGTCAATCTTTGCATAATGTAGCCATACTTTTGATCGCTTAAAAATTGTTTGCGTTGAATTTATGCTATGCTTTAAAGTGTAGTGTACGCATTACAGCCTCACATTTGACAAGCTCTGGGCGAGTGGACGTAACCGCCGTAAACTAATTGATTTTCAAGACAGCCTCGCAGCAGGCTGATTCAGGCTCATCACCAGCATTTGATCCGGGCATATGTTAAGGGATGCCGCAGGTTTTCTAGCTCCCTGACGTTGACAAGATTATACCCTTGGGTATCGAAATTTGGTACCGAACGAAAATTATTTTTTTGATACTCGATAGTATCGAGATGATTCGGTCGGTGCTTAAAAAGTATCGAACTCGATACCCAGCCCTACATAAGATCCTTAACAGATCCCACTTAAAACCCATCTGGGCATCCACGGCTGGCCCCCATGTGAATCCTGGATGCAAACTCACTTTAAACCCCTTTAAGCATGTGGGCCCAAATGGGTTTGGCATGAATTGCCCAGTTAGACCCATGAAGTACCCTTACAGGTCCCACTTTTAGTACGTCTGGGCTTCCACGGTTGGCCCTAGTGTGGATCCCGGGTGCAAGACCATAATAGGGCCCACATTTGCCGCCCTCATCTGGGCCCCACATGTCATTGCTGGCTAGGCAGTGATGTCCTTTTAGACACCATTGAAAGTTTCTGAGAGAATAGTTATGTACAGTGAGAGACTAGTGTTATACTAGAGATGTCCTGTGACAGACTAGTGAAGACATGAGAGACTAGTGATGCCTTTTGTGAGACTGTTTATGTCCAGTGAGAGACTAGTGATGTCATCTGAGAGACTAGTAGGGTTGCCATGTGTTAGACTACACTCTCAGAAATAAAGGTACATGAGCTATCACTGTGGCAGTACCTTTTCACAACATACATATTTGTACTTAAAGAGTCCACAGTGGTACCTCAAAGGTGCATATTAGTGCCCAAATGTACCTAAAAAGTACCTTTGAGGTACCATTATGGACCCTTCAGGTACAAATATGCACCTTTTGAAAAGGTACTACCCCAGTGACAGCTCCTGTACCTTTATTTCTGAGAGTGTAGGGATTTTTAGATTAGATTAGATTCAACTTTATTGTCATTACACATGTACAAGTACAGGGCAACGAAATGCAGCTTAGGTCTAACCAGAAGTGCAATAGCAGCAAGTGCAGAATACAGGTATAAATTATAAGGTGCAGTTATGGAAAAACTATGGTGATATTTACAGATGGATGTACTATGAACATTATATACAGGTTGCCTTAGTTATGATTTACCCCAGATTTACAATAAATGATTATATGTACAGGTTGATGTTAATAATAAGTGTGCAGATAGGCAAACAATTACAAATATATGTACAGTGGGTGTGTACATAATTACAAATGTACATGTACAGTAAGTATGTACAGTTCAAATAGATTAATCAGTGCAATGTAGATTGCTTATTAATAATTAAAAGTGTGCAGATAAACATAATTACACATGTATAAGTACAGTGGGTATGTACAGTTCAAATAAATGAGTCAGTGCAATGAATATGTGCAATTTTTAATGTGTAAATCTTCAATATTGCAGTGATTGTGAGGAGTATAAGTTATGAGGAGAGTGGGGGGGGGTATGCGGGGGTCAAAGGAGTCAGTGGGGGGCAGAGTTCAAAAGGGAGACAGCTCTGGGGAAAAAGCTGTTCCTCAGTCTGCTGGTTTTTGTCCGAGGGAGCCTGAAGCGTCTGCCGCAAGGCAGGCGAGAGAAAAGTCTGTGAGCAGGGCGAGAGGAGTCCTTGAGAATACTACGTGCTCTGCGCAGAGAGTGTTTTTTCTGAATGTCTTCTATAGCAGGAAGTGGAGTCCCTGTGATGTGTTGGGCAGTTTTCACCACCTGCTGCAGGGCCTTATGGTCAGCAACAGAGCAGCTTCCATACCAGACTGTGACGCAGTTGGTCAGGATGCTCTCTATTGTGCAGTGGTAGAAGTTTACTGAAACGGCTGCTGACAGCTGGTTCTTCTTAAGTTGCCCTAGGAAAAAAAATAGGCGCTGGTGAGCCTTCTTGACCAGACTGGAGGTGTTGGTGGTCCAGGAGAGGTCCCTTGAGATGTGTGTCCTCAGGAACTTGAAGGATGAGACAGACTCAACGGCCATCCCATTGATGTGCATGGGATAATGTGAGCCTGTTTGTTCCTTCCTGAAGTCCACAATGAGCTCCTTGGTCTTGGTGGTGTTAAGGAGCAGATTATTGTTGGTGCACCAAGTGGCCAGATACTGTATCTCCTCCCTGTAGGCAGTCTCATCATTGTTGCTGATTAGACCAATCACTGTGGTGTCATCTGCAAATTTGATGATGGTGTTGGATCTGTTCATGGGCCTACAGTCGATGGTAAAAAGGGAGTAGAGGAAGGGGCTCAGCACACAGCCCTGAGGTACACCAGTGTTGAGTGTGACGGTGGTGGAGCAGATGTGGCCTGATCTAACATTCTGAGGTCTGTTAGTCAGAAAGTTCATAAGTGATGTCCAAGTTAGAGACAAAATAAAGGATTTTTAACCTAGTGATGTCCTGAGAGAGATTAATGATGACCTTTTAGAGCATAGGTCTCAAACTCAATTCCTGGAGAGTTGTCTTGAACACCTTAATTAGTTGGATTAACTGTGATTAGGGTTGGAGCAAATGGTGCAAAGCTGCAGCCCTCCAGGAATTGAGTTTGAGACCTATGTTTTAGACACTAGTGGTGATTTCTCAGGTACTAGTGATGTGCTGTAATAAAATAGTGATGTCATGTCCTGAAAATAAAGTTTTTTTGTTAAAGTGCCTTTGTTTTTACCCAGAACACTGTTAATCGATCATGTTCTCCTGTTTTACACTAAAATATTGTTTTGTTAATATTCTCATCATGCAGATCAACTCTGATTAATCAAGGTCCTCCAAAACGATACTGTCTACATACAGAGAGGAAAGTACTTGATGATAACGGGAAAGTCAGAAAATGGACTTATGGTACAAAAGATGCCAGTAAGCAAAACAAAATTATCCTGCTGGTGGGAGAGACCGGCGCTGGAAAGACGACTCTCATCAACACTTTGGTGAACAGCACACTGGGAGTAAAGTTTGAAGATGAAACATGGAATGAAATCACAGAAGAAGAAGGTGGAGATCAAACAGAATCCCAAACCTCTGAAATCACCATGTATGAGGTCTTTCCTGCAAAGAGCTCCATTTCCCTCACCATCATTGATACTCCAGGTTACGGAGACACTAGAGGACTGGAGAAAGATCTGGAGGTTGCAGAGAATTTAGCTTTTCTGTTTCAGAGCAATGATGGAGTTCGAAAAGTTGATGCTGTGTGTTTTGTGATTAAAGCAGCAAATAATCGTCTCTCAGACAGACAACACTACATCATCAGCTCAATTCTGTCTCTGTTTGGGAAAGACATTGTGAACAACATTGTGTTTTTAATCACACACTCTGATGGTCTTCCTCCTAAAAATGTCCTCAGTGCCATTAATAAAGCGAAAATCCCCTGCAGACGAGACAGACGTGGCCAACCTGTTCATTTCCTATTCAACAATCGACAGGCTGAAGCTCGTCTCAATGAGAAACACTACATTTGTGCTCAAAGAGACGCCTGGGAAAAAAGCATGGAAGAGACAAAGCATTTCCTTCAGTCTCTGGATGAAAAGAACAGATGTAGTTTAGAGTATACTTCAGATGTCCTGAAACAGCGGATTCAGCTAGAAGCTTCCATCAGCAATTTACAACTGAGAGTCCAAGAGAAAGAGTCAAAGATGTCTGAAAAACTTCAGATTCAGGAGGTAATGAGAAAAAACAAGGATAAGATTGAAAGAAGCACAAACTTTAGCATTAGAGTCAAAAAGACTGTCAAAGAAAAGGTTCCCATAGTAAGTACATCATGGAAGAACAGAAAAGCAACGACCTGCACCGTCTGTGAGGAAAACTGCCATGAGTTTGACTGCTGGTGGGTTTCTGGTCCAAAGAAATGTGAAGTCATGAAAAACGACTTCTGCACCGTGTGCACAAAGAAGTGTCACTACAGCAAACACGTCAAAGAAAACAAGAAATATGTAATCAGCACTTCAGACATCATGATGAAATTTGATGAATTAATAAAGGATCATGAAATCCCTCAAAATAAGATGTTATCAGTTACATTGGATGATCTTGACAAGGAGCTGAAGGCGATTGAGGATCAAAAGTTAATGATTGTGTTCAATGCCTACAATACCCTTAAGAATCTGTCTCGGATTGCTCTAAAACCAGACTCTGCCTTCACCCTCCAGCATCTGGACTTCTTCATCCCCAGAGTGAGGGAGGCTGGAAAAGCAGAATGGGCTCGAGAACTGGATGAAATAAGGAAACGAGCAGCAGCTGAAGATGCCAATAAAGGTGTTCTTTATTACTTAAAAGCTGGACTCAGAAAATTCTGATGACAAATGAACAAATGCACAGAAGATTAAATGAATCAATGAAGATCACTGTTCAAGATGGAAAAATGGTGCGGGGGCTGATTCATATAAGTGAAATTAAGAAAATTATTTTAATCAGATCAAGTAGTTGTTGTATCAAGTAGTTGTCGTGTTCATTTTAAAGGCAAGTAACTTCAATCTAATCTGTTAGTTTATGACCTTTCATAGTAAACCACTATCTACAACACTGCAGGTTACTGGACAGTTGCACACTGATGTGTATTCTCTGGTAGTAATCCTGACCAAATGTATCCCATTCTGAATTATGTTAGTGTTGTATTTAAAATGTGTTTTATAAATAAACTAATTACTAATGTCGACAATAAAACCAGAATCTTCTTGTTCCCTCTTCTTTTTGTTTATTATTTTATACATTCATTTTATACATTCACGTGCAGAGGAGGGGGGCTTTGGGTGCTTGAGCCCCTGCCCTTTTTTTCTCCTGGAGAGAAAGTGCCTTTTTCCTGAGGATAATAATTATTTAATAAATACTAATAATAATATAATATACGAATAAGTTAATGCGAGTTCTGTTTAAGGACAACTTTCCCTGTCAAACAATTAAAAAAAAACTGAACTTTGAAGTTTATCTTGGTTTCAGTCTACCTGCTCCAAGCGGGCCTCGAACCGGCGATTTGCAAAGTAAAACCACATGTGAGGCGAACGCTCTAATGAGGACGCTATTTACATTGTTACTTCACCTTCAAATGTAAGATGTCAACAGTTTACGCACTGCACACAGACTGCATCTGGGCCATTATGGCCATAGCTTAACAGTCTGACCCATACACACACACACTGCAGACGGAGTGTGCGTAAAACAGATGTTACTACCTGACCTCCGTAATAACAGCACGCTATGATGGACAGAACCGCCAACGTAAATTAATCCGTCATTCATCTATATTGTATGGAGGTGAGTAACAGTTAACAATAGATTACCCGAGGCTTAACCACAAGGGCGCACTCAAACTCCATTTTATTAATAAAGCCTGATTTCATGGAATTTAATATGATGAATTATACAATCTTTTTAACTCCGTTACATCTGCTACAGTGTTCTTTTCCCCTTTTTCTTGCTACTGTGTTGGCGGTGCCGGGGGTTCCAATTTCCCCAGGTTTGCGCTTGCACAAATGGGCGGGGCTTAAGTTTTGTATCCACATCATAACCGAAACAGCTAAAGTCAAGTCAAACTTTATAGAGCACAATTTTACACAACCGAGGTTGATCAAAAGTGCTTTACAATAAAATAAAATAATAATAATAATAATAATAATAATAAAGAGAAAAAATGAAATAAAATAACAACTGGTATCTAAAAATATAAGAAAAGGAAATATATATGTATACAAGTAATACTAAGATGCAGATAAAACAACAAGCATATGTCACTCAAAGGCAAAAGAATAAAAATAAGTCTTTAAATTAGATTTAAAAGCATACAATAAAGGACAAATCCTGATGTTCAGAGGGAGACTGTTCCAGAGCCTTGGGGCAGTAACACAGAAAGCTCAATCACCAAGCTCAGCAAGCCCGAGGGACAGACAAAAGAAACTGGTCATGGGATCTTAACGGTCTACAGGCTGTATATGCCCTAATAAGTTCGCTGACATAGACCGGGGTAGAATTATGCAAAGTTTTTTAAGTGAAAAGGAGGATTTTAAAATCAACTCTAAATTTTACAGGAAGCCAGTGCAATGAGGGTAGAACAGTGGAGAGATGATCTCTTTTCTTAGCTCCTGTTATTAATCTGGCGGCTGCATTCTGGACCAACTGTGACCGAGAGAGTGTTGACTGAGGTAGACCAACATACAAACAGTTGCAGTAGTCTAACCGAGAGGAAATTAATGCATGGGTAACGATTTCTAGATCTTTTTTTTTAGAAAGGAATGGTTTAACTTTTGCCACCATTCTAGGCTGGAAGAAGCTGCTCTTCTCAACTGCATTTACATTTGTCAAACTACAAGAGTGGATCAAAGATAACTCCGAGATTCTTGGCGTGATTGTGCAGATTGTCTTTTAGGAAACCTAACTGAGTTTTAATTGAATCATTGGTAGCAGTGGTACCTAATAATAACACTTCTGTTTTATTTTCATTTAGTTGCAGAGAGTTATCAATCATCCAGGTCTTAATGTCGGTTAGGCATAAGAAAAGGTGTAAATTACGGAAACCTTGGGAATAATAAAAAACAGACTAACATAAGCGCAGATGCCATTCAAACTATAATGTGTTTTGGGAAGTGTTGCCGGCTCCGGTTGTCCTGAATAATGCAGACTAACAATCCTTTAGAGGATTTGGATTCCAACAGCATTTGTGTTTTATGTGTATGCTAAGGCAAAGAGATATGTCTTTTTAAGAGTGTGGCTGCTTCCCGAACTGTGCTAGGAAGGCTGTTCCAGAGTTTAGGTGCCAGATATGATAAAGATCTACCGCCCACAGTTGATGCTGATATTCTGGGAATAATCAATTGTCCAGAATTAATTGAGCGTAGAGGACGTGATGGGCTATAATACACCAGGAGCTCCCTCAAATTTCCTCCCTCTTTAGGGACTGAAGACACCAAGTGATGAAGTGTTTCAGGTGTAATTCTGTCTCATTATTCCAACAGTATGGGGTCTTTTTTGTTGCATTTTGTACTTCAAAATGCACCACACATTCTCTATTGGAGACAGGTCGGGACTGCAGACAGGCCAGGCAAGTACCTGTACCCTCTTCCTCTACAGCCAGGACTTTGAAATGTGTGCAGAATGTGGTTTAGCATTGTCTTGTTGAAATATTCATGGGTGTCCCTGGAAAAGAAGGCAGCATATTGTGCTCCAAAAACTCTGTGTATGCTTCAGCATTAATGGTGCATCACAGAAGTGCAAGTTACCTTTGCCAAGGGCACTGACACAAACCCCATACCATGACAGACCCTGGCTTTTAAATATGTTGCTGGAAACAGTCTGGATGATCCTTTTCTTCTTTGGTCCGGAGCACACAGCATCCATTTCTCCTAAAAATACCTGAAATACTGATTCATCTGACCACAACACGTTTCCACTGTGTGATGGTCTATCCCAGATGCCTCCAAGCCCAGAGTTGTGGACGGCGATTCTAAACACTGTTAACATAGAAGCTTCCTTTTGGCACAGTACAGTTTTCACTGGCATTTCAAGAGTTCGCCCTTGCCGATGATTGATTATAAAGCGTGTTTGGCATGCTGTCCCGGGAGAGAGCCCTGAGCTCCCCCCCGTTGCAGGGCGAGAGGGGAGTCAGTGTGCAGGTAGGTCTCGAGAACTCCCCCGCTTGGCGAATGTAGATTATGAATGACTCTGGAGGGTGTGTGCTGAATTCTACGCTTATCTATGATGGCGATTTAGTTTGCCAATTTACTTATGTTACATGTTTTTGGTCTGTGGGAGGAAACTGGAGTGCCCAGGGAAAACCCACGCAACACGGGGAGAACATGCAAACTCCACACAGAAATACCGACTTGGCCAGGTAGGATCTGGGTCAGTGACATTCTTACTGTGAGGCAATGGTGCTAACCACTTGGCCTCCATGTTGCCCTGATGAGGAAAGGGGAGGAGTAGGGCTGGAAGGGGGGATTCTTCAAGACGAAGATGGCTAAGGTAAGATACTCTGGTTATTTATAGTGATTTAGGAATCGTCTGATTGGTGAATCATGCAGCTGCTATCAATCATAAGCACGTGCTCCTCTCGAAATTAGTTTATAAATAAACTTCACTTATAGATGTAACTGTGTTGTGGTACTTGATAAAGGTTTGCCAAAGTAGTCCTGAGTCTATGTGGTGATATGGGTTATAGATGAATGAGGATTCTTGATGCAGTGCCGCCGGAGGGATCAGAGATCACAGTTGTTCAGCTTAGGTATGCGCCCTTGTCCCTTATGCACTGAAGTTCCTCCAGATTACTAAAATCATTTCATTAAATTGTGCACTGTTGAAGGTGAAATATCCAAATGTCTTCCTATTGTTTTTAAACATTTCAATAATTTTCTCACATATTTGTTGATGTTGGGATGCATTCATTCATTTTCTTGTCGGCTTAGTCCCTTTATTAATATGGGGTCGCCACAGCGGAATGAACCGCCAACTTATCCAGCATTTGTTTTACACAGCGGATGCCCTTCCAGTTGCAACCCATCTCTGGGAAACCATACACACTCATTCACACTCATACACTACGGACAATTTAGCTTACCCAATTCACCTGTACCACATATCTTTGGACTGTGGGGGAAACCGGAGCACCCGGAAGAAACCCACACGACCACGGGGAGAACATGCAAACTCCACACAGAAATGCCAACTGACCCAGCCGAGGCTCGAACAAGCGACCTTCTTGCTGTGAGGCGAACGTGCTACTCACTACGCCATCGTGGCGACTACGTTGGGATGCATTTGTTGAATAATTTATATTTGACAGTATGGTTCCTAATGGTTCTCTCTCTAATGGTTATTAGCACATGCAACAGTTCTGCAAAGGGTATAAATAAAGAATATCCATTGTTGAATGTATTGACATACTAAGGAAATCATTGTGGAGCAGACAGGGGAAGGATCCAGGGTGCAGCAGATGCTGACAGGCCAGTAGAGACTCTGGAGATGGAGGAAAGCTGGACAGGGTCAGTTTTTTTTTCTGTGTATTTTTCCAGAGAAGCTGCTATGGAAATTTAATATTTAACTTACAGGCCTAATGATCTTTTACCACATTCAAATGATCACAGTTGTAAAAATTACAACATCAAAGATAAAGACATGCTTGTTACACTACCTGAATGATGAAAAAGGCCTTTGTTTAGATGCTGTGACGTACTGAATGACGGATGAGAGCAGATATAGAATATTGACACAGTCTGAAGCTGCAGAAACGTCAGACCAGGACAGAAACACACCACCTCTGAGGTAAGAACCACTCGCATCTGCATTATTTACACACAAACACACATCTGACATCTGTTAATGCTCATATTGATTGTTTACTCTGCATTTATGTTTCTCTTTTACCTGCTGAAATGAATCCATAATGTATCTAATTGTCTATATTTCTCTTCCTCAGGAATGGCTCCATATTTCCCTCTTCTCCTAATTGGTGAGTGTTTTTGTAGTTTTATTCATGGTTTATAGTTTCATTAGGTTTGACTCTGTTCTGTAAAGCATTAAAGCAATGTGTCTCCTTCACAGCTCTCTTCTCCGTATCTGAATGTGTTCAGCGCCAATATTTCTATATAAATGAGAACAAGACCTGGACTGAAGCTCAGAGATACTGCAGAGAGAAACACACAGATCTGGCCACCGTTGACAACATGAATGAATTAAACAACATGAACAAGCTGGTGAAGAGTGTGAATAATGGAGCAACCGAATATGTCTGGATTGGTCTTCAGAGGACGAGTGTTTATAATTGGCGTTGGTCTTCAGGTGATCCTGCGCTCTTTCTGAACTGGGCATCAGGAGAACCGGCCGGCAGTGATGATTGTGCTGTTATGGGATATGGACAGTGGTTTGTTGAGCCATGTAGTAAAACTTGGACTTTTATCTGCTATAACAGTGAGTACAAACCCTTTTGAAACCAACAAATAAATAAATGTATATATAAATTACCCAACATATTCTCATATATGGAAAAGTAGAAAATAGGGGGTTGTGATATAGTATTCTTAGGGTAAGGTTTATGCTAAGAGCATAGGAAGGAAGACAACTGGGCTAATATGCTTTATTTAAATTATGAATTAATGTTTGATTAGTAATTTAAAACATTTAGATGTCTTTGTTCTATTGATTAACAAGTTGCATACTGTATCGAACAAATTGAAATAATGTAATCACAATATGTTTTGTGGTGGCACAGTGGCTAGCAATGTGGCCTCACAGCAAGAAGGTTGCTGGTTTGAGTCCCAGCTGGGTCAGTTGGCATTTCTGTGTGGAGTTTGCATGTTCTCCCTGTTTTGGTGTGGGTGCTCCGGTTTCCCACACAGTCCAAACACATGCGCTATAGGGGAATTGATGGACTAAATTGGCCGTAGTGTATGCAAACCAGGCTCATTCTGAAAACGTAGTCCAATGTACGTTTCTGGAGGCCGCAAAATACTGGGTTTCCACTGTGTAAAACATATGCTGGATAAGTTGGCGGTTCATTCCACTGTGGCAACCCCTGATGATAAATGGACTAAGCTGAAGGAAAATAAATGAATAATATGTTTAAACAGGTTTCAAAAGTTCACACTTAGATAATGCTTGACTATTTTAGCAGATTTGGCATGCTGTACTGGGAGAGAACCCTGAGCTCGGAGATAGATGAGCCCAAGGCTCCCGCCTGGTCAATAAGCATTAGGAGGGATACGAGATCAGGTAGTTCTCGATAACCTTACAACAATAGACAATCAACCGTGCCAGTGTGTGTGTGTATTAGGTGCTTGTGACTTTAACTTGTGTTACATGTCGTTAGACTGTATCGGAGCACCCGAGGAAACCCACACGAACACGAGGAGAACATGCATCTCCGCCCATATAGTGTCGACTGGCTCAGCTAGTGTTTGAATCAACGACCTTCTTGCTGTAGGGCAACAGTGCTAGGCACTAAGCCACAGTGTCACACGATCTTAGAATTGAGGAGGAGGGAGAAGGGATGGATGGGGGGGTTCTTCCAAAATGAAGATGAGGAGTGAAGTTTAGGCTTGATATTTATGTTAGATTTGGAATGATCCGATTGGCTAGTTAGTGATTAGTGAAAGGATCAGCTGCAGTCAATCCTATAGCCGCCCTCACACTGGATATTTCTCCCAATAGACTTCCATTCATACGCATATGAATGCATCAGACCGGAAATGCATCAAGTTCGAAATTGCATCACTTGACTGCGTGAGACCAATCCAGGATTAGAACATGAATTTTTATAATCGTTTACTTTTTAAATGTCTAATAATTTTGTTTAATCCCGCCCCTTTTCGCAACGCCGTACGACAGAATTTTGCACAAACAAACTCTAGTGTGACTGTGGCATATCACATGCTGTTCTTGAAATTAGTTTGTGAAACTTCACTAAAGGATATATTTTCAAATATACGGCAAGTGTATAAATATATGCAGTATCCCAGCTTCATGGGCGGCAAATGTTGGCCCCATTTTGGGCTTGCACCCGGAAGCCACACTGGGGCTAGCCATGGAAGCCCAGACGTACTAAAAGTGGGACCTGTAAGGGTACTACATGGGTCCTAACTGAGCAATTCATGCCAAACCCATTTGGGCTCCACCTGCCCAAAGGGGTTTAAAGTGGGTTTGCACCCGGGATTCACATGAGGGCCAGCCGTGGACGCCCAGGTGGGTTTCAAGTAGGATCTGTAAGGGTCTTATGTGGGTCTTAACCAGGCAATACATGTCAGACCCATTTGGGGTCCACCAGTCTGAAGGGGTTTAAAATGGGCTTGTATCTGGGATCCACTTCGGGGCCAGCTGGCCAGATAGGCTTTTAGGGGAACCTGTAAAGGGTCTTAATTGGGTAATTCATGTCAAACCCATTTGGGCCCCACCTGCCTAAAGGGGTTTAAAGTGGGCTTGCACCAGGATTCAACCATAAATGCCCATATGGGCGTAAAGTGGGCTCTGTAATCATATTATGTTGGTCCTAACTGGGCAATTCATGCAAGGCCTATTTAAGCCCAACTATGCCAAATGGTTTAAGGAAACAATCTAAGAAAAATTAAAAAGGAAGATAAAAACAAGACACTTGATGCTTTGAACTGCAAGAAATATATTAAATTAAACAACAAAAATTATATATGTGCATTCCCAGATCAAACCCATGCCCACTTGGCCCATGCCTGTCCTTTTTGGGGCCCATTTAATCAACTCATGTGGGTTTCCTATGTGGGACTCATACTACAAAACCTACATGTGACCCGCTGATTTCACCCAGCGAAAGCCCATGCCCACACAGTTCCTATGGAACCCGTAGTTACCCATCTGGGCCCCACATGTCATTGCTGGCTGTGATATTCTACATATGCAGACGCATGTTTTCCTGAATGTACATATTAAAGTGTATCACTGCTTATATAATCACATTTATTTATGATGAAATATATTGTCACATTTTCTGCATATAAAGGCAGCTATTATTTTTGAACTATTTATTATGTTCAATAGCACAATATATTCAACATATATTTATATTAGAGCAGATATGATCTCACTTGTTTGTAGCTATAAACAGAAGTACAGAGGGCAATGTAACTATAATGTCCAGTTTAAAGGAAGATCTTATAATAATATTCATAAATATATCACATCCAAACTTTAAAACAAAGGTATAGAGTGATGAAAAACAGACCATTCACTCATTTGTTCACTCATTCTCAAGCAAACCTAGGACTGGTGTTTGTCAATCAGTTGATGAACTGGAGAGCCGCTCAGAGTTACTGCAGACAGAATCACATTGATCTGGTCACTGTGAGGAACCAGAATGAGAGTCAACAGCTGGAGAAGTTCATTAATGACAGAAACTCATCTGGATCTCCAGTCTGGATCGGTCTGTTCAGAGACACATGGCAGTGGTCAGATCAGAGCAACTCCTCATTCAGATACTGGAACACTGCTGAACCAAATAATGCTGGAGGTATTCAAAACTGCATAGGAATGAATCAGTATGCCAAGGGACGATGGCATGACATCTTTTGCACAGGCTCATTTCCTTTCGTGTGTCATGAAGGTGAGCAGATCCTCCACACACACTC
>CAIGQQ010030960.1:60383-84559 GCA_903798035.1 Danio albolineatus | reverse complement strand
CCTTCCTGAATCTCACAGACTCAACTTCATCTGCACTAACTACTGAGAGTGAAAAAGATGAGATTGTTGGTGTCAGGTTCTGTGTTGTTGTGTTCCATGTGCTTATATTCTGGTTATAAGATTCCTTAGTTAAGTTTTCCCGCCTGTCGTTTGTTTCATGAGTTTCACCTGCGTCTCTCGCCTGTATGTAATCAGTTTAATCATGTCCCTTGTACTTATATCCCTAAGTTTGTTTAATTCCTTGTTCGGTATTGAATTTTCTACACCCTTGATGTCACTCCATGTTTCCTGCGTGTCTGTTCCAAAGCCTGTAGTAAGCGTTTTGTTAATAACTACGTGTTTTAATAAACTTCTGCGATCCAGTGCGTCTCTTTATACAGCAAAAACATGACAAAATACCAGACCTAAACAGTTAAGTGCAGCGTATTTTCCCCCATTTCATTTTTAGTCTGCCCCCCCATTGTTTTTGTCCTTTCCACTCGTGTTTCCCCATGTACTCAACCCGCCACACTGAATTCCTTCTCCTCCTGCTGGATACAGAACAACTCTAGGCTGGCAAAATTTTAGTCTGTGCTCAGATTTCAACTATTCTAACAGAGTATCCCAGCCAACAATGACATGTGGGGCCCAGATGAGGGCTTCATGGGTGGCAAATGTGGGCCCCATTATGGGCTTGTACCCGGGATCCACATTGGGGCCAGCCATGGAAACTAGGGGTGGGCGGATCGATCCTAATATCGATAGTATCGATACCAACGTTGGTATTGATATCGTATCGATAGTAGCCTTCCGAGATCGATACTTTTATTTAATTTACGCTAAAGTACATTGCTCCTGTTTCCTTAAAGAGCAGACACGTCTTTAAATACCCCACTCCTTTTATATCTCGTATGCACTGTTGTTCCTCTCTGCTCTAGTCGTCCTTTCATCATGTGACTCAGCAGCGCCAAAGCGCGAGCACTTTTTGCTGTTTTGAGAGGAGCACTGTTTGGGGGGATTTTACTGCAGTAAACGAAAATATTGCAAACTGCGATGTTTGTAGAAAGTCTATTCGATACTGTGGCAACACCACAAATCTACACAAACACATAAAACACGAAAAACACAAAAAAGAGAACGCCGAGCTGCGAAAGAGGAGAGAAGAGGAGGCAAATCCTCCAGCAGACCCACAGCAGTGCCAGCCCTGAGACAGAGGTCACTGGCAGAGTCGTTTCAGAGAGGCAATGAATATGTAGGTAGCTAGCTACAGTGGAGAAATTAATATTTGAGTTATACAGGACGTTCTGTATTAGTTGATGCCAATTTGAAAAAAAAAAAAAAAATACATACTTTCATCATCAGGCTAATTAAATGTAGCCTATATATTCAGCACATTAAAACCTGCTATCTATAAGAATTATTTTGGAATTTTAAAATATACATGATTAGAGCAGTGGGTTTTTCACCAGGTAAAAGAGGATTTTAAGACAGTTATCTTTTGCTGTAGTGTGTTAGTAGGAAAAAACACTTGAAAACAAACCCCAGACTAGAGCAAAGTTTAAAAAAATTCATTGTTCTCTAATAATAAGTTTGTGTTTGCAAATCCAAATTGTTACAATAATAAAAATGTTTTTATTTGGCTTAAAAGTGTTAAAAATTGTCCTGGGTTTTAACATATTTATTTAATTATAGCTGCTTTGAGACCACTCAACTCTTAAATCATCACACACTGTTCTCCAATACAGAAAAGTACATTTAGGTTCAAGTGCGTGCTTTTTAATGTAAAAGTATCGGTATCGATATCGGCGATACTGGCCCTGTATTTACTTGGTATCGGATCGATACAAAATTTTGCAGTATCGCCCAGCCCTAATGGAAACCCAGACGTACTAAAAGTGGGACCTGTAAGGGTACTGCATGGGTCAACGAAGAAAATACAATGCAAATCACTGTGTGTTTTTCCAGAGAAGCTACTATGGAAATTCTTTAATATCAAACACAGCCCTACTGAATGTATACCACATTCAAATGAACATGACTGTAAAAATGACATCATCAAAGATAAAGACACCATAGAATACAATACCTGTGAGGAAAGAAATGAAAAAGGCCTTTGATTAGAGTAATAAAGGATGTAAAATCACAGTAGAAGAAGAGAGAAAGTTGACACGCTTGTTGTCAATGAGCTTAGAATCACCAATCAATAGTGATTTTATGGTCTTTGTTGAAGTCACTGGCGATTCAAACAATGTTGATGTCTCGTTTATCATACAGCACTTTTGGTTCGGATACCAGTGCAGTAAGCAGCTCCACGTTCATATTGCCTTTGGGCATCTTCAATGTGCACTCGCATTAACAGTTTTGCACTTAAGCGCCTCCAAGGAGTGTTTAGTGTAACTTCAGCAGCTCCGTACACAAAAGTGCCGATCTGATTGGTGGAGAAGGTTAAAAATGACGCTTTTGCGCCTGCCGTTTTGCACGTTGATGTGCACGATCACATTGACGCCTTTTATTTAGTCATGAGTCGTTAAACGTTGACCGAAAATGCAAGCAAAAAATGTTTAGGTGTGCACGGGCCTTTACTGTGTGTATTGGTGCAGTATCATCCTGATACATGGCACTGCCTTCAGGATACAATGTTTAAACTATTCGGTGCACATGGTCCTCCAGAATGGTTCGGTAGTCCTAGGCAGGGATTTGTCCATCTAGCGCAAGTATTGGGCCTAGGGAATGCCATGATATTGCAGCCCAAACCGTCACTGATCCACACCCATCCTGAGCATGCAACAGTCTGGGTATTTTGCTGCTTTGGGGCTTCTCTACACCAGAGGTCCTCAACTTGTTTGGCCATGGGACCCACATTTTTACATGGTCATCAAGCCGCGACCCAAATTTTAGGAACTATGTTTTAATTTTAGGAATTAGAATGAATTAATTTGTATTTATTTGTTAACATACACAAGTGGTGACAGATAAATCATAAGAAAATCACCAAGACTTACATATAAACAATTTTTTATTGATTTCATTGGACAAAATGTACCAAATTATTCAAATATTACAAAGTACAATTGTGCATTTCAAAATAAAATCCGGTATACGCATTTCAAAATAGAGGTCTGGTATGAGCATTTCAAAATAAAAGTCCAGTATACGCATTTCAAAATAGAAGTCCGGTATAAGCAAAATAAGTTACAAATTAATGTTTAATTAATTTAATTAATTAAACGACCCACTAAAAATGTTCCCGCGGCCAACTTTTGGGTCGCAACCCACCAGTCGAGAAACACTGATCTACACCATAACTTGCCCAGATGTGGGAAACACAGTGAAACTGGACTCACCAGAGAACAATGCATGTTTTACATTGTCCACAACTCAAACTTTTCGCTGCTGGCACCATTGAACCCAATGCTTGGCATTGGTACGAGTGACCAAATGTTTGGCTATAGCAGCCTGGCCACGTATACTGACTCTGTAGAGCTCCAGATGAACAGTTTTAGTGGAAAACAGAGAGTTGAAGTGCACATTTAGTTTTGCTGTGAGTTGGGCAACTATGGTTTCAAAGTTTTTGGATACAATCTGGATTAGCACCAGGACAACGGTTTCAGACAGCTTTTCCTGTGTCTGCACACAATCCCAAGGTGTGAAAATTCTGTGTGGCATTGGGTTCCTAATAAACGTATAACTGAAGTGTATGGGATCAGATCAAATTTAAACTGAGGCCCCGTTTACACTAGTCCGTCTTAGTTTTAAAACGGCGTTTTAGCATGAAAACGATCCGCGTCCACACTAGTGTTTCACCCAAGCGTCTCTCAACAGATCTCTGTCTTCACTACTCTACCAGAAACGTATATCACATGACAATTCGCGCACTCTGAGCATGCGCGTTCAAGTATACACAGGAAGCACGTGTCTCGCTTGGCATTTGGTTATTGTTAGTCAACAAACGCTGGTTGAACGATGAACGCGATGGTAAAGAAAGCAAGAGAGGTCTTTTTGTGGACAGACGACGAGGTCGAGTTGTTACTTAAAGTAACAAATGAATATAAAACATCCATGGCTATCGAAAATACAGTGTTTACAGTGAAGGCTGGTCTGCCGTTTTTTGATGACATTATAGCCATGTGCGCTTGACGAATAAGGGAAGGTTACGCAATGACTCAAAGCTCCAATCTCAGCAGCCACGCCTCCGTTTTCAGACGTCTCTGTTTCCCCCATCCACACTGAGACGGAGCAGCAGCACTTTAGAATGGAAACGGCCTCTCCAGCGTTTACAAAACACTGTTTTCGGGGCTCGAAAACTCCGGCGTAGTGTGGACGGATGGCGTAACCGTAGCAAAACTTACGCGTTTTAAAACGAAAATGCACTAGTGTAAACTAGGCCTGAGTCATAAATGATGAACGTGATCCATTATTACAATTAGAAAAGCAGTCTAAATTTGACAGCTATTTGCAATAAATTCTAACTAATAAATGACAGAATTCTTTTCAGAAGCACTAGAAAAGGCTTACACGCGTTTAACCTTCGACCATGCTGTTAGTTTCATCACTGAGCTAACAGATGGACCTTTACACTTGTAAGTTGCAGGTTGAGCTTCACACTGATGGTGGTGAGGAGAGACCCCCTCATACAATTGTAAAGCGACTTGGGTGTATGGAACACACACAATGTACTATGTAAATGTGCACTGCTAAGTTTTTAATCACTGACCCCTTTCTACCCCAACACACAATCAGTGTCACCAGAACCACATAATTGTACACAACATATACTTAAATAAATATATATTTAAAAAAATAATAATAATAATTCTCATCATGGTAAGGGCAGTACAGGTTCTCCAATGCGAGCTGTCAATTAATTCCTGGACATAGTCTAGATATTTTTTTCTACTATGGCTGCGTCCGAACCCGCCTACTACTCAGTAGGTACTGCATTTGAATTTAAACGTACTGCTCGGCCGTTAGAAAAGTACGCTCTATACAGTATGAATGTGAGCAGTATGAATGGAATTCGGACGTACTACATCCGCCATTTTGTCACGGTCACGGGACCTTCCTGCGTCAGTTGCGTCGCTTCACTCCCATTCATGAATTCTCTCGCGGGGCATCATGGGATAGCGCAGCGTGCATGAGATGCGCACTTCAGAATCTCGCCGGAAGTAGTAAGTCATCCGGGTACTTCTCGCATACTGATTTTCGAATTCTATGAATTCGGACATACTACTCAGCACGCATACTGATTTTAGCGTACTGTATAGTATGGAAGTATGCGGTTTCGGACGCAGCCCAAGTCATTTTGAAAGACGAAGAGATTCCCTCCAGAAAGTTTGTGAACATCAATCCTATGAGCCAATTATTCAATGATGTTGTTTTAAATGGTCTGGTTTCTGGGCACCACTTCGAGTGCTCCGGTTCCCCCCACAAGTCCAAAGACACGTGGTACAGGTGAATTGGGTGAGCTAAGTTGTCCGTAGTGTATGAATGTGAATGAGTGTGTATGGATGTTTCCCAGAGATGGGTTGCAGCTAAAAGGGCATCCGCTGCATAAAACATATGCTGGATAAGTTGGCGGTTCATTCCACTGTGGCAACCCCAGATGAATAAAGGGACTAAGCCGACAAGAATATAAATGAATGAATAGTCTGGTTTCTGTCAGATATTAACAGCCAGAACACAATGAAATCAGTGATTAATGGATATTTATTGACAGACGTAGAAGCAGACATTATAGTTTTAGAGTGTTTTTTTTTTTTTTTTTTGGATCTGGATTGTGGCCTTGTAGACTGACTCAATAGCACATCAACAACTGTGTTTGTTGCTATTGGCATTTTCTCCATTTCAACCTGAACTGCCTCTGGTCTGTAAGTTTCATGTGCATAATCTGAATGCCCGACATTGCTGCTTATCTAATTGGATTTAAAGCCAATCTGTCTGCTCCATATTCTCTTGCAACAAGAGACGATACGATCATGAGGACTATAAAAATGCACAAAGACTGCTGGCTAATGTAGTCTCAAGAATAATAAAGGTGATTAACCACAAAGCAAAACTGATCAATGAATACATGGCATGACCAAAGAGTGAAAACATGGCCTGAGCTCACAGAATCACATGATGATGCAAAACAGATGACAAAGAAAACTGAATGTTGGCCACAAACAATATCCATCGTGAAATCAACTAAGAAAATACAATGCAAATCACTGTGTGTTCTTCCAGAGAAGCTGCTATGGAAATTCTTTATTATCAAACACAGCCCTACTGAATGTATACCACATTCAAATGAACATGCTTGTAAAAATGACATCATCAAAGATAAAGACACCATAGAAAACAATACCTGAATGAGGAAAGAAATGAAAAAGGCCTTTGTTTAGAGTAATAAATGTAAAGTAATCGTACAGTCTGAAGCTGCAGAAACATCAGACTGAGGACAGAAACACACCACCTCTGAGGTAAGAACTACACACATCTGCATTATATACACACAAACACACTTCTGACATCTGTTGATGTTCATATTAATCATTTACTCTGCATTTATGCTTCTCTTTTACCTGCTCAAATGTTTTGCTCTAGAATGAACCTGACTGTGTTTCTGTATTTCCCTCTTCTCCTCATTGGTGAGTGTGTTTGTAGTTTTATTGATGGTTTATAGTTTCATTAGGTTTGACTCTGTTCTGAAGAGCATTAAAGCAAAGTGTCTCTTTCACAGCTCTCTGCTCCGTATCTGAATGTGTTCAGCGTCAGTATCACTTTATAAATGAGCCGAAGAACTGGACTGAAGCTCAGAGATACTGCAGAGAGAAATACACAGATCTGGCCACTGTTGACAACATGAACGACACGATCCAGCTGACGAAGACTGTGAATAATGTACGAGTCTGGATTGGTCTTCAGAAGACGAGTGTTTATACATGGCGTTGGTCTTCAGGTGATCCTGCGCTCTTTCTGAACTGGACATCTGGAGAACCAGCCGGCAGTGATGATTGTGCTGCCATGAGAAATGGACTGTGGTATGATGGGCCATGTAGTGACACATGCTTCTTCATCTGCTACAACAGTGAGTACAAACCCCTAAATTAACACAATTTTATTTAACACGTTTTAATTTTGTATGTTAATGTGACAGTAGTAAACACATTAGTATTAATGAAAAACAAAAAAACTTCAACAAATAAATTTGACAGATTTTGGAAAAAGAAAAAAACATAAAGAAAAATTGAATGATGTTCTCGAAGACTAGAATAGTAATAGAAGCATATATGAGGCTTTCACCATTGCTTCTGTTCACATCCAAATCACAACAGAGAAAAAGAATAAAGAATAAACTGATAAAAACAATGTTTCTATTTGTTTTTCTTAAAGTGAGCAGAGGACTGGTGTTTGTCGATCAGATGATGAACTGGAGAGACGCTCAGAGTTACTGCAGACAGAATCACACTGATCTGGTCACTGTGAGGAACCAGAATGAGAATCAACAGCTGAAGAAGTTCATTAATGACAGAAACTCATCTGGATCTGCAGTCTGGATCGGTCTGTTCAGAGACACATGGCAGTGGTCAGATCAGAGCAACTCCTCATTCAGATACTGGAAACCTACTGAACCAAATAATAAAGAAGGTCCTGAAAACTGTACAGTGATTGAACGGAATGCTCAGGGAGGATGGTCAGACTACCTTTGTCACTACCAGTTTCCGTTTGTGTGTCATGAAGGTGAGCAGATCCTCCAAACACTCAGGACACTCCAAGTCAGTCAGTCAGCAATATAGGTTTCCTTCATAGTAGGTTAAAATATAGGCTACTGAAGTACCTCTTCTCTTCATATGAAGTGAGCAATGCAATGCCTTTCACATTCGTTTGTTTATTGGCTACGTTATGTTATTTATCTTACTTTTAGTTGGCTGTTTCCCAGAGATGGGTTGTGGCTGGAAGGGCATCCGCTGCGTAAAACAAATGCCGGATAAGTTGGCGGTTCGTTCCGCTGTGGCGACCCAGGATTAATAAAGGGACTAAGCCGAAAAGAAAATGAATGAATGAGTTGGCTGTTATTTTCTTTTTTGTTGCAATAGCCTGGAAGCAAGTAAGTCTACTGTAAATGGGGAAATCTGAGATTTTTGAGATAATCTATTTATTTTATTTACTTTTTAGCCTGTTTAATTAAAATTATAGCTAGCTGTATTTGCTAAGTTCTGTGTGTAAATTTATTTAACAATTTAAAGCTATTTCATATTGTGTTTAAGCCCATTTACCTAAACAGTTTCCAATCAGTTAAACTATTTGTGATTTTTTTGTGTGTGTGTATCATGCAGTATGTTTAAAAACTGACGTGCCTATAGATTTTTTATAACGGTAATACATAGATACTAATAGGCGCCAAGTGGTGTAGTGGGTAGCACGATCGCCTCACAGCAAGAAGGTTGCTGTTTCGAGCCTCAGCTGGGTCAGTTGGCATTTGTGTACATTATTTCTGTGTGGAGTTTGCATGTTCTCTTCGTGGTCGCGTGGGTTTCCTCTGAGTGCTCCGGTTTCCCCCACAGTCCAAACACATGTTGTATAGGTGAATTGGGTAAGCTAAATTGTCCGTAGTGCATGAGTGTGTATGGATGTTTCCCAGAGATGGGTTGCGGCTGGAAGGGCATACGCTGCGTAAAACAAATGCTGGATAAGTTGGTGGTTCATTCTGCTTTGGCGACCCAGATTAATAAAGGGACTCAGCCGAAAAGAAAATGAATGAATGAAGTAATGAATATCAATGAATTGTCACTCTCGATTTACCAGTCAATCTACGTTCCTACTCTCACCTATGGTCATGAGCTTTGGGTCATGACCGAAAGGACAAGATCTCGGATACAAGCGGCCAAAATGAGTTTCCTTCTCAGGGTGGCAGGGCGCACCCTTATGGATTGAGGAGCTCTGTCACCCGGGAGGAGCTCGGAGTAGAGCTGCTGCTCCTCCACATCGTGAGAAGTCAGCGGAGGTGGCTCGGGCATCTGTTTCAGATGCCTCCTGGACGCCTACATAGGGAGGTGTTCCAGGCATGTCCCACCGGGAGGAGGCCTCGGGAAGACCCAGGACACGCTGGAGGGACTTTCACTATGTCTCTCGGCTGGCCTGTGAATGCCTTGGGATCCCCTCGGAAGAGCTGGAGGAAGTGTCTGGAGAGAGGGAAGTCTAGGGTTCTCTCCATAGACTGCTGCCCCCTCGACCCGGCCCCAGAAAAGTGGACAAAAATTAGATGAGATGAGAAGAGAATTGTGACGTGATGCTTTGGTTTTGCATTAGCCTACTTTAATTAGGTTTAAAGCCTGTTACTCTGTGTAAACTTGAATGAATATTTAGTTGGGGTATTTGTGTACATTGTTGACAAGCTCTGAGTTAGAGTCCATGGGGGCGAGTGGGAGTGGAACAATTCAGGTGTAGGCAGGAGTGTAAATCCTGAAACTCGGCAGGTGCTAATTTTTAAAACAGTACCATGCAGGTCTCTAGCGTGCTCCACACAATGCCTCTTGTTGGGTTCAGGTAGGAGGTAGTTCACCTGATTCGACAGCATTCTTATTAGCTGTTCAGTTTTGATTCATAGCACAAGAACAAAAACTGATGCATTGAAACTAAGCAAATGATGCAAGTCAAATGGGAACACAAAAAGCCGGCTGACATTTTGTTACATATATTGAATATTTAAAAATGTGGACTATAAAAATATGGATTATTATGGTGACGCAGTGGCGTAGTAGGTAGCGCCTCACAGCAAGAAGGTCGCTGGTTCGAGCCTCGGCTGGGTCAGTTGGCGTTTCTGTGTGGAGTTTGCATGTTCTCCCTGTGTCCACTTGGGTTTCCTCCGGGTGCTTCAGTTCCCCCCACAGTCCAAAGATATGTGGTACAGGTGAATTGGGTAGGCTAAATTGTCTGTAGTGTATGTGTGTGAATGAGTGTGTATGGATGTTTCCCAGAGATGGGTTGCGGCTGGAAGGGCATCTGCTGCGTAAAACGTGCTGGATAAGTTGGTGGATCATTCCACTGTGGCGACTCCAGATTAATAAAGGGACTCAGCCGACAAGAGAATGAATGAATGAATGGATTATTATAAGAGATAACTGCACAAGCTTATTTCTCAGTGGTGAACAGTACTGTAAAATGGTATGTAAATGGCATTGTATTTTTTGTATGAGTTCAACAAAATCAGTTTTTGTCACAGACTCTTCTTTGACATTGGCTTGGTGTGTCCTGGGTTTTAAGGGTTCTATTTCACTGCATGAAAGTGTATGTGACGAATAAAGGCTTCATTCAATACTAGCACTTTTGGTTCGCACCCGGGTTCGTTTGATGTCATAGTACGGTACGTTTAGCTAGTGTGAACACGTCTTTGGAACTCGGGTGCACACCCGTGAACCGTACCCGAGTCCGCCTGAAAGAGGTGGTCTGGGGTACGGTTCATGTGAACTCTGGTACGGTTCACTTGTTGTATAAATGCGATCGTACCAAAAGCCGGAAGTGAACCGTCAACTGCACAATAAACTATAGTTTTTATAACGTTCATTCGTGTGTAGGTGTGTGTGTCTGAGTATCACGTGCTGATAAGCGCGACTGAGACAGAGCAAACACAGTGATAATGCTTGTCTCCTCCAAAAACAGCTTGGACATCGCGTGATGTTCTGAGCGTGTATAATATGTTTGCGGCAGATAGACGCGAGCTGCTTTCTGTATGTTCTAAACCAAAAGCTTCAGTAAAAGCGAAACGACCGCGATGTGCGAACGTCTCTCCATTTTGTCGCTTTGCTTTTGTGTCCGTCGCCTGGCAACAGACGTACACAAAACATTGGCTTGATGACGCAAGCGTACCGGGGTTCAGAAGGAAAAAAGGCAGTGTGAACACAAACCAACCGAGAAGGTGGCAAGGGGGGGCAATTGAACTTTGGTACGGTCCAGGCAATTGAACCAAGTGTGAAAGCACCCTAAGACTACATGTCTGACATGACAAATTCCTCCACAGTGTTTGTTCTGCGTGTTGTTTTTGATCAGTCTCTCTCTAGTTTCTGCTTTGTTTTGTGTCCAGATAAACTGATTGTGATCCAGCAGAATCTGTCGTGGTCTGAAGCTCTGAGATACTGCAGACAGAATCATGTGGATCTGGTCTCGGTTCAGTCAGTGGAGATGCAGCGTCGTGTGATGAACGTGGTTAAACTGGCGTCTACTGAGGCGGTGTGGATGGGTTTACACAACTACTGCAGCATGAACATGTGGCTCTGGGTGAGTGGAGAGATGGTGTGCTATCAGAACTGGGCTCCAGGGAACGGCAGCACACCGGAAAACTGCAAACGGGAGAACAGAAGAGGAGCAGTTCAGTCTGGAGGAGATCAGACCTGGATCAGCCTTCCTGAATCTCACAGACTCAACTTCATCTGCACTAACTACTGAGAAAAGACCTGTACTTGCATTCAGTGCTTAATTCGAGCTGGATCCTGGCCTGGAGAATGTCAGGTATCTCTGTAAAGCGATCTCAAATCAGCCAGAAAACATCACGGAGGAGGTAACTGTGGGCTCTTCTTGAAGATTAGACTGAGTGAGTCATTTCATATCTTTTTTTCTTCACTTGGAAGTGAACTGAATGTCAGTGGTGTTAGTAAACTAAATAGTGAAATATCAAAATATTTATGTTTAAAGCTACAAGATTTTATTATCCATGACTGACCTAACGTTATATGGCACTAAATAAAGATCGTTCAGAAATTTGATGCTCTTTTTCGCCGTTTAATGACGTCATGTTCCAGGAAAACTGAAATTTTGCAGTGGACGTTGATCAAAGTAACTTATTTCCTGGTTTTGTTCTGGAAATTGTATATTTATAAATTAAGCACCGCTTACACTGTTTTCTGAATTTACTTATATCATAGATTTGGTTTGTTTCTTACATTCTGAGTGCATAAAAAACAGCCAAAAGCTGTATTTCTGTATTTCATCATGACATAATATGCTCTTTTTAACACCAATGTTTAAGATGCAAGCTTCTTTAGATGTGATAAGTATGTATGAAAAAACTATTTTCAATTTCTGGTGGTGTTTTGTTTCTTATATTTTGCTTATAAATGTGTTTTTTTTAATCAAACTTTATTGTGCAATTATATTATATTATATAGCAAATACTACATTTTGCAATTAAGAAGATTTAAACTGTAGATTATGTGTAAAAATATGACTGAGAACATATGATGACCGAAATCAGCTGGAATTAACTGATCTACAGTCAGTATTTTTTTACAATTTGCTATATTAATATGTGAATATATATAAAAACATACAAAAAATACATTTGGTTTTTCATTTCATTTGGTTTTCAATCAATTTCTAGATTGATGGTTGTTATTGTAGTGCCTCCTGTTGCTTATGTGAGTTTGACTTAACCATAGACTGTAAAAGATATGGACGTAGTATCCGTGACTTCACCCATAGACCAATTACCATGTTTGTAATCATTCAGGATGCGCTCGCACAGAGGTGGCAGAAAAATACGGGAGCGTTAGCATTTACAGTGAGGGATTGACATGACAGAGTGTGTTGTAGTCTTAGAAATAAATAACATTGATTACACATTATTTACATAATGCTTTCAGCGTATTATAACAGCTCGTCACCCAGTGATAAGCACAGTTAATTCCGCAAAATTAACGTTAAAGTGAGCGGCGTTCGTCTGACGGGACCATTTGCGATAGCAGCACCCTCCCAATGGATATTGGATAAGACGAAATGGCCGAGCAATCAGCCCAGCATCTCACTCAAACTCCAAGTGATTTTACAAGAGAGAAGTTGAAGGCCTACAAGTCATGTGCAAGAAATAATGCTCCATGATTACCAGATTCAACACTATGTTGTGCTAAACACAGAGGTTCTGCCTAGCCAAAGACAAGGAGAGAAGACGGAGCTGTACAAGGCCTGGGTAATCATCAACAAGCAAAACAACTGCATTCTGACAGTAAACTGCACCTGTAGGGCAGGATGTGTTTACAGTTCATTCTTAGCATTCAGTGTCCGCAGTTTATTTCACCATATTTAACTGTTTCTGCTGAAATCATTGCATTACTGTAGAGACCTGTTGATTCCTGACAATCACTAACTTAGTGTGATATAACCTAGTGGCTAAATCAAACTTTATGTATGAGCAAGCATGGGGTAGCCTAATATTACTTAAAGGAAATTAGTTTACAGTTATATCCTCTAAGAACCAGAAACGGCAAGGATGTGTCCGTGAGCAGATGTAACTGGCCAGCATACTGAGTCTGAAGCTACGTTCACACTTCAGGCAAATGTGGCCCGAATCAGATTTTTTTTGCCCTCATGTGACTCGGGTCTTGACAGTGTGAACAGCCCAAACCGCATGGAATCTGATCTTTTCATGTCAGATTTGTGCCACTTTCATATGTGGTCTTAAATCAGACACAGATCTGATGTTTTGCGATGCAGGCGCAGTGTGAACGGTTATGTCGGATTTCATGTGACTTTTACATCATCTTTGAGCGACATGCGTCATCCACTATTCAGCAGCAGCAGAATGGCACACAGGGCGATTATTTTACCACAGAAACTTTGTTGTTCAGTTTCAAAAAAAAAAAAATTTGAAGGCAAAACTGGAGCTTGTTAACCAGTCTGCATAACGATTGGGGCACGGGTTGATCGCGAAGCTGTGTCGGGGGGTGTTGCGGATAGGGGATTCGTGCTCAAAGGAGGCGGCACTTTCATTATAAGGACGAATTTTCTGAGAGAATAAAGTGCAGGTGCTCAAACACCCAAACCAAACCCCCTTCTGCACATGTCTGCTGTTTATAACGACGTAAAATGAAATAGCTCTGCAAACAGAGATAAACCAACTCCGCCTTCACAGTTCCGTCTGCGGCTGCTCATTAACCCTTGATGACTTCACTACAGCGGTGGTCAGACAGACGCGCACCGCTGCTGTCATAAATCACAAATGATTAGTGTTTTCAATCACAAGAGACTTATTTTAGGTTTCAAATACACATTAGAAGTAGCAGAACAACCCTTTACAGTTCATCAAATACACCACGGGTGTCTGTGAAAGGGGCAATAATTACATTAGGCATGACAACGTGCTTCAGTATACACATTGTGTGGATAATTAGACATTCTGTGCTGTCTGTAACTGCACTTTTGCACACGCGGGTCAGTTTAGGACCCTGATCTGTTCACACTGCAAATCTGATATTGGCCACATTTATAACAACAGTGTAAACAGCTATGCAAAAATATCAGATCTGAGAAAAAATCAGATTTGAGCACTAAAGCCTCGCAGTGCAAACGTAGCCTGAGTGACTTCAGGTGTCATGGTTGCACAATGAGGACAAGTAACGTTCTTACTGTGCTTCAAATGGCTTTTGGGTTCGAATCCCAACTTGCACAAATACTTCAAAATCATGACTTTATGTATTTTAATAATGTTAGTGTTTTATGGTGTAGTCTAGATAGGATACAGCTGCGGACATTTCTGTAACACTATAACAATAATTAATATTTTTACTGTACTGTGGTGGTTGGGTTTAGGGTTTGGGTAACGTTAGAGGTTAATAAAATACAATAAATGGGAAATTTAATAAATTATATATATAATTCTTGTTAACTTCTGGCCACAACTGTGTCTGATCTAGAAACAGCCCTGTTTTATGACCAAAATAAGACATATTTATTCATAAAGTGTTCATTCGGACGTCAGACCAATGACGACACAAGAACAAAGCCTTTCAAACTGATATTAAGCATTTCAGGGCAACACGGTGGCGCAGTAGGTAGTGCTGTCGCCTCACAGCAAGAAGGTCGCTGGTTCGAGCCTCGGCTGGGTCAGTTGGCATTTTTGTGTGGAGTTTGCATGTTCTCCTCTGGGGTTTCCCCCCACAGTCTAAAGACATGTGGTACTGGTGAATTGGGTAAGCTAAATTGTCCGTAGTGTATGTGTGTGAATGAGAATCTATGGATGTTTCTCAGAGATGGGTTGCAGACGGAAGGGCATCCGCTGCGTAAAACAAATGCTGGATAAGTTGGCGGATCATTCCACTGTGGCGACCCCGGATTAATAAAGGGACTAAGCCGACAAGAAAATGAATGAATGATTAAGCATTTCAAAATAGCTGTATCAGCCTGGATTCGAACCCACTAGCCCTGCATGCTAGTCAGGAACTCTCACCGCTCCACTAAATCACTTGAAGGTTCAACTTTACAAAATTGAGTTCAATACCTCAATCAGCTCAAATGGTTCTTAGCTGAAGCTGTTCCAGTGCAATACCTAAAAATGACCACTAGGTGTCAATGTAAAGACGGTTTTCGAACAGTTTTCGAAGCTTCGACACATTTGCTTCAACTGTTTCAGTGTTGCATGAAACCTCCCTTTGCCCACCACTAGGTATAGGAGAAACGTCCTTGGGAGAAACATCAACAGAAGAAGGCGAGTCAGGGAGCAGGTAAGGTGAACAAACTGACATCGATTCCAGCCACTGACTAACTGGAATCGAGGAGGCTTCATGGGGAGTCTTGATTACGGGTGCAGGTGTGTCATGTTAGAACTCGGGTGAAAATGAGAGGTGGCAGGAGATGAGGATGATTGGTGCTGAGGGAACGTGCTGGTGAGAGAGAATGGTAAACGGAGCAGCAGGAATGAGCCGGGGATGTGACATCGGGTAAACGATGAACCATTAACTGAAAATAAGGATTTATTAGGTTAATCGATCTAAATTAGACCAAATCACAACCTACAGTATAAGGTGATCAGCTTGAATTGGAGTCTAAATTTAGATTATTTTAAATTGGAGTGTAAATTAAATTCGGAGTTGGAAACAAATTAAAATATATTTTAACAAATAATATTTATTTTCACATGTGCTAAAAAAGGCTTACACACATTTAACCTTCACCCATACTGTTCGTTACGCCATAGGACCAATAGATGGATCCTTCACAAATGGTGACACACCTTAGTGATCTGCCATAATGTACAAATGTCTTGAACCTTTAAAGGTGAAAAATAAGAAAATAAATAATAATATTTTTTTTAATTAACAGTACAAGTGAAAAATTGTAATATTGTATAATAAAAGTTTATGCAAATATCATCAAGAGTAATCCTTAGAGGCTGCTATGGAAATATATATTTGATTTGATTATATCTAATATGCTCTCTAGCACATTCAAATGAACACACTTCCAAAGAAGTACAGAAACAAAGACTGACACAGAGGAACATGCAGGTGCATGTGGAATAAATTAAAATGAAAATGGCCTTTGTTTATAGCAATAAGCACATGACGTGATGTGCTGGATGAGAGCAGATATAGAATAACTACACAGTCTGAAGCTACAGAAACATCAGACTGAGGACAGAAACACACCACCTCTGAGGTAAGAACTACTCACATCTGCATTATATACACACAAATATCGGTCTGACATTTTTGTTTATACTCTTCCTGCGTTAATGCTTCTATTTTACTGCTCTCCAATGTTTTACTCTAGAATGAATCTGACTTTTTATATTTCTCTTCCTCAGAAATGGCTCAAACTCTATATTTCCCTCTTCTCCTCATTGGTGAGTGTGTTTGTAGCTTTATTGATGGTTTATAGTTTCATTAGGTTTGACTCTGTTCTGAACAGTATTAAAGCAAAGTGTCTCTTTCACAGCTCTCTGCTCCGTATCTGAATGTGTTCAGCGTCAGTATCACTTTATAAATGTGTACAAGAACCAGACTGAAGCTCAGAGTTACTGCAGAGAGAATTACACAGATCTGGCCACTGTTGACAACATGAACGACATGATCCAGCTGAACAAGACTGTGAATAATGTAGCTGTCTGGATTGGTCTTCAGAAGACGAGTGTTTATAAATGGCACTGGTCTTCAGGTGATCCTGTGCTCTTTCTAAACTGGGCATCTGGAGAACCAGCCGGCAGTAATGATTGTACCTATATGAGAAATGGACAGTGGTTTATTTGGCCCTGTAGTGCCACCTCAGCCTTCCTCTGCTACAACAGTGAGTGGACAGAATTAAACAGTCTACATTAGCATAAGTGGACAACAAAAACAAGTCAAATTTACAGATTTTGCAGCAAATATATCTTACATAAGAATATAAAGAGACATTAGATTATGTTCTTAAAGCCAGATGTTTAAAAGCCTAAAAATATTTTAGTAATATTCACATACATATAAATATTTATTTTATAATACAAGCATTTCTGATCCTTCCACTTTTACTTCCATTCACATTCAAACAGTAAAGCAGAAGAAGAAGAAAGATAACACATGAAAAGTAATGTTTTCATTTGATTTTCTTAAAGTGAGCAGAGGACTGGTGTTTGTCAATCAGACGATGAACTGGAGAGACGCTCAGAGTTACTGCAGACAGAATCACACTGATCTGGTCACTGTGAGGAACCAGAATGAGAGTCAACAGCTGGAGAAGTTCATTAATGACAGAAACTCATCTGGATCTGCAGTCTGGATCGGTCTGTTCAGAGACACATGGCAGTGGTCAGATCAGAGCGACTCCTCATTCAGATACTGGAGAACTGGTCAACCAAATAATAACGGAGGACTTGAAAACTGTATAGTAATTGAATGGAATGTTCAGGGCCAATGGTCAGACTACCCTTGTGACCCCCAGTTTCGATTTGTGTGTCAAGAAGGTGAGCAGATCCTCCAAACACACTCAATCCATCATCAGCTCCAGATCTTTGAAGGCTGTTGGGTAGCATCGGGCTGTTGGTGGGCATCTGTTAGGCTAGGCTTTTTGGTTCAGGCTAGGCTTTTTTTGGGTTTAGGCTTTAGGCTTTTGGGTGTGTTGTAGAGAGCTACGTTGGGTTTGGGCTCTCGCGGCACCCAACACAACGTACATGGAAATGGGCAGCTTTACCTTTGCTGTGGGCAGGAGTGGGTGGTTAGAGATTTCTGTGGGAGACACACAGGGATTGGTGGGATTTGACATGCAATAGTCAATAAGTGAAGTTTTATAAACTAATTTTGAGAGGATCATGTGCAGATGATTGATCACAGCAGGTCCTGCATTATCCAATGTATGATTCACCAATCAGACGACTCCTAAGCCACTATATCTACCCTAAGTTCCATATCAAAGACATCTTCGTTTTGAAGAATCCCCCCTTCCACCCCTACTCCTCCTCCTTACTAGATGGGTGGCATGGTGGCCCAGTGGTTAGCACTGTTGCCTCACAGCAAGAACATCACTGGTTCTAGTCCTTACCAAGCCAGCTGACGTTTCTGTGTGGAGTTTACACGTTCTCCCTGTGCTCACGTGGGTTTCCCCCGGGTTCCCCAGTTTCCTCCCACCGTCCAAAAACATGAAACTTAAGTCAATTGATTAATCCAAATCAGCCCCATAGACATGCTCCTAGTAAGTAGTTATCTTTTCATAGTGACCACTATCTGTTCATCAGCTACTACAGCAGGGGAGTTCTCCAGATCTACCTGAGCTCAAACTCTCCTCTCGCCTTGCGAATGGGAGGGAGCCCTGGGCTCGAGGATCTTATGAGCTTAGGGCTCTCTTCTGGGACAGCATGCCAAACAAGCTTTATAATCAATCATCAGCTAAGTGTGAACTCTTGAAATGATGTTGAGAAGAAAAGAGAAAGGGTGCTTTACTGTCAAAATGTGTGTGATTTGTTTTGATCATTCCTTGTGCCATTGGTTTTCACCACTTTCACATAGTTTTTACAGCTTTCGTTTAAAAAAAAAAATCTACATCCAAATAAAATGCCAAAACACACTGTGATACATGTTAAGGGCACTCCAAACCAACAGACAGGAAATAATGGTACTTTTATGCTAGGTTCACACCAAACAGGGAATTAAGCACTTTCGTGAGTAAACTGCATTCGCGTTTCCGCATCAGGTGGTCTTCACCCCGGCCGGAGTGAAACTTCAGAAAGTTTAATTTCAGTCACCCAATACTCTGTTTTTGTTTGGACAAACAGCAAAACCCATAGGAAAAAAAGGGCGGTTTTAATAATACCCGTATTTGTGTGGCCACGGCCTGGGACTCTGGTCAATGAGCAGTATACTTTTCCCAGCCAGCAATGACGTGGGGTCCAGATGAGAGCTTCATGGGCAGTAAATGTGGGCCCCATTATGGGCTAGCACCCGGGATTCACATGGGGGCCAGCTGTGGATGCCCAGATGGGTTTTAAGTGGGATCTGTAAGGGTCTTATGTGGGTCTTAACTGAGCAATTCATGAAAGACTCATTTAGGCCCCACCTGCTTAAAGGGTTTAAAGTGGTATTGCACATGGGGGCAAGCCATGGATGCCCAGATGGGTTTTTAGTAGGATCTGTAAGGGTCTTATGTGGGTCTTAACCGGGCAATACATGTTAGACCCATTTGGGGCCCACCAGTCTGAACAGGCTTTTAGGGGGAACTGTAAAGGGTTTTAACTGGGTTATTCATGTCAGACCCATTTGGGCCCCACCTGCCTCAAGGGGTTTAAAGTGGGCTCTGTAAGCATCTTATGTTGGTCCAAACTGGGCAATTCATGCAAGGCCTATTTCAGCCCAACCATGCCAAATGGTTTAAGTAAAACATCTAAGAAAAATTAAAATGGAACTACTAAAGTACTTTTTTCTCTTCATATGAGCAATGCAATGCTCATCTCATCTATTTGTTGGCTACATAATTTTGTTTCTTTTTATGTTTATTTTTAGTAGGCTTGTATACATCTTTTTTTCCCCTTAGTCCATGAAGTAAGTCTATCGTGAATGGGAAATCTATGAGATTTTTTAAGCATTTTGTTTTATTTTTATTAATTTACTTTTTTTTTGCCTGTTTGGTTTAAATTATATCTAGCCATATGTTTCAAGAGTTCACACTTAGATACTGTTTGACAATTGTTAGCAGGTTTGGCATGCTGTCCCGGGAGAGAACCCTGAGCTTGGAGATAGTTGAGCCCAGGGCTCCTGCCTGGTAGAATGAGCATGTAAAGGGGAGTACGAGATCAGGTAGTTCTCGAGGGCTCCCCGTGTTAAAGATAGAAGGGGTGGACGGGGGGTTTCTTCAGAAAACGCTGATAAGGGAGTGTTATTGCTGGGTTACTTATAGTGGGATTGAATTAATCTGATTGGCTGACTAATGATTGTAGACGAGAGACCAGCTGCGGTCAATCATATCACATGCTCCTCTCGAAATTAGTTTGTGAAACTTCACTTCAAGAGTTCACACTTAGATACTGTTTGACAACTGTTTGACAGTTGTTAGCAGGTTTGGCATGCTGTCCCGGGAGAGAAACCTGAGCTCGGAGATAGTTGAGCCCAGGGCTCCCGCCTAGTAGAATGAGCATGTAAAAGGGAGCACGAGATCAGATAGTTCTCGAGGGCTCCCCAAAATGCTTGATTGCTTGGGACAGCAGCCGCGTATTTGAAGAGACTCCCCAAAAGGCTGGAAAAGCTATATCCGGCTGCTGGGTATAGAGGTTGAGGAAAAGGGAAAGTAAAGAGGGCTCCAGCGGGAGCAAAGGGTGACACAGGCTCCTGCGGGAGCCCGAGCAAGGTTGGCGTGGAGGGGGGGCAATGAAAACTCCTGCGGGAGTAGAGACTCGGGGAGACCCCTGCTGAAGTCGGAGCCATGGGATGGGCGGGATCCTGCTGGAGTGAAAAAAGGGTGGAGGGGAAGTGAGAGCTCCAGCTGGATGGGGGGTGAAGGGGGGCAGGGGTGCTCGAGGAACACTCCTTACGGAGATTGTGCTAACCACTGCGCCACCATGCTGCCTCTACTTCAGTTCAGTGTGGTTTACTTTTCACTGCTGAAAGTCTTAACACTGAAGAGCAAATCCATCAATGCGCAGCTGAGCAAGTCCCAAAACAAGCAAGCCAGTGGCGACAGTGGAGGAACAATGTTCACCAATTGACCATAGTGAAGGAATAAACCTCGAGAGAAACCAGGTTAAATTGGGCAAGACCATTTCTCCTCTGGCCAAACTTCCTGTGTAGCATAAAACGTACGTTTAAAACCCGTAGCTAAGGAATGTAGCTTATGCAAGCGCTTTCATTATGCTAATAAAACACCAATGAACTGTCATGAATTTTGTAGAATATCTTGAATATTTGCAAATTATATGGATATCAGATTATCAGTCATATTTGCACTACTTTATCCTTCTGTGGTGAGTTAGTAGACTACTGTGTAGAAGCTGCTTAGATTATGGCATGTATGCGTGCAGCACTAGTTCCAGTTTTCCTTTGTGGAAATGCAGACTAATAGCACCTGCAGGTGTGAGTGAAGAAAATAAATTCTACTTTGAGGGAGCTCTTGTCCATTAGACAGGACTAGATGCAGCCAACTGTAGATGACAACAAAGTCAGTTTTTGTTGCAGACTCTTCTTTGACATTGGCTTGGTTTGTCCTGGGCTTCAAGACTCTACATGTCTGACATGACAAATTCCTCCACAGTGTTTGTTCTGCGTGTTGTTTTTGATCAGTCTCTCTCTAGTTTCTGCTTTGTTGTGTGTCCAGATAAACTGATTGTGATCCAGCAGAATCTGTCGTGGTCTGAAGCTCTGAGATACTGCAGACAGAATCATGTGGATCTGGTCTCGGTTCAGTCAGTGGAGATGCAGCGTCGTGTGATGAACGTGCTTAAACTGGCGTCTACTGAGGCGGTGTGGTTGGGTTTACACAACTACTGCAGCATGAACATGTGGCTCTGGCTGAGTGGAGAGATGGTGTGCTATCAGAACTGGGCTCCAGGGAACGGCAGCACACCGGAAAACTGCAAACTGGAGAACAGGAAAGGAGCAGTTCAGTCTGGAGGAGATCAGACCTGGATCAGCCTTCCTGAATCTCACAGACTCAACTTCATCTGCACCAACTACTGAGAGTGAAAAAGATGAGATTGTTGGTGTCAGGTTCTGTGTTGTTTTGTTCCATGTGCTTATGTTCTGGTTATATGATTTCTTAGTTCAGTTTTCCCGCTTGTCGTTTGTTTCATGAGTTTCACCTGCATCTCTCCCCTCTATGTTATAAGTTTATGTCTTGATGTCACTCCATGTTTCCTGCGTGTCTATGTTCCAAAGCCTGTAGTTAGTGTTTTGCTGGAGCAGGGGGAGAGAAGCCTTGAGGACCATACATTGTTTCTACTACTGTCTAACATCACCACCAGCTATGCGGACGAGGTGCTCTATGGGTTCTACAATGCGAGCCTGAACGCCGCCTGCAGAGCACGCTCGTCCATAGATGGTCCTCAAGGCAATTTCACCAACTACGTGGAGTGGACACTGGTGAGGAACTGATCTACGTTCACCGTCTGCACAGAGAAAGAGAAACCTGGTGACCAGCCAAACACCACCCATCTGCAGGGAGTGCTTGCCAGAACCCACCGCAGAGTGATAGAGCCAGATACCTCCATTGAGGAAGAGCTCAACAAAACGTCTGACCAGGTGTGTGAGCCAGCAACATCGTCCATCGAGGGAGTACTGGTGTAAATAGACGGGCTGAGAGAGTTTCCCCCACCTCCCCAGCACAGAGGGTGAGCTACAGCTGAACACTGGGATGTTGCTCATCAACTTCTGGAGCGAAGTCACCCCTTTCCCGCTGTCTCCAGTCAGCAAAGGTCTTTCACCAGGTCAACTGTTTCCAGATAGTCTCCTCGTCCCCCTGGTTCCCGAAGAGATAAGCTCCAGAGTCATGAGTCACATCCCACCCTACCCACCGTCTCCTCCTCCGCTGATAAAAGCTTTAGCAGCTAATCAACCAACTCCAGTGTTGTGGCAGTCAGTCAGCCTCCCCAGCTCGCCCTCAAGCGCCACAGGGGGAGCTCGCTTTGAGATGCTGCCTGCCTGCATCACCCTTTGGAAAATGTCGCCCAGCATCAGCTCCTCCAGCCTTCAAGTTGCCGACTCCGCCTCAGCACTCCGACCCTACGGCTTCACGGTGGCTCTCTCTTTCCTCCCCTCGTCCCGTCAGCCTACCAGCTCTACCAGGCTCCCTTGTCCCTCCGGCTCCGCCTTGGTCAGTCATTGCCCTGCCTTCGCCTCTGGACTCTGTGGCTCCTCTGGCTGTGCCTAGTCGCTCTTTTCTGGCGGCCACGTTGAGAAAGTTTTGATAAACTCCTGCGATCCTCTCTTTATAGAGTGAAAACGTGACAGATGGTGTGTTTACTTACATTCACTGCATTATTTTTATGATTTACTATAGTAGATTTGGTTTATTAAGTAAGATCCGAGTGAATCTGCAGTTTGTGGTTTTAATAACAGCCAAAAATGTTTCATATCTGTATTTAAGCATGATATAATAGGCTCTTTTAACAGCAATATTCAATATAAATATGTAATATTCTATAGATGATAAGTATGCTTGAAAATCTTCTCTGTATCTGGTGGTGTATTGTTTTTCCAATATTAATGACTGGTTGAATGTGATTCTGTGAATATACATCAAATCTTGTTTGTTCATAATAGGCAGAAGTGTTCTGTACAAGATATGACTGATCCAAAATACTGTAAGAAACTCATGATAACAGAACATCATCTCAAATAAACTGATCTACAGCCAGTAATGTTGCCTTCTGTCTCTTCTGTGTTACATTGCATGGAAACATATGAAAAAATCACATTTTGTTATGTTTGTCAATGTCATAACTATGGAAGCCCATTTCCACCACTGAATGATAAAACAAAGATGCACCAATAAAACAAGAATTATAATAATAATGATAAAAAAAATATTTAAAAAATTATAGTCATAATTATTAGTTATTATGTCAGAATTCTGAGTTATTAAGTCAGAATTGTGAGTTATTATGTCAGAATTCTGAGTTATTAAGTCAGAATTTCGAGTTATTATATCAGAATTTCGAGTTATTGTATCAGAATTTTGAGTTATTATGTCAGAATTCTGAGTTAAGTCAGAATTCAGAGTTATGTCAGAATTTTGAGTTATGTTAGAATTCCGAGTTATGTCGTCAGAATTCTGAGTTATGTCAGACTTCCGAGTTATTAAGTCAGAATTCAGAGTTATGTCAGAATTCCAAGTTATGTCAGAATTCCGAGTTATTCCGTCAGAATTTCGAGTTATTATGTCAGAATTCCGAGTTATGTCAGAATTCCTAGTTATTAAGTCAGAATTCCGAGTAATGTCAGAATTTCTAGTTATTAAGTCAGAATTCCGAGTTATGTCAGAATTTTGAGTTATGT
>CAIGQQ010030960.1:13806-47979 GCA_903798035.1 Danio albolineatus | reverse complement strand
ATCAGCCTTCCTGAATCTCGCAGACTCAACTTCATCTGCACTAACTAGCAGAGAAAAGACACAAGATTGTTGGTGTGTTTACTCATGGCCCGTTTCCACTGAGTGGTACTGTACGGTACGGTACGGGTCGATACGGGTCACCTTTATCAGGCTTGCGTTTCCACAGCAAAAGGGTATCTTTTGGTGGGTGTGGTGTACGACAGTCGTCATTTTCGCTCGGGGAATTGTCTATAGTGAAGCTTTATGGGTCGTTCACAAATCATACGAGAAGCACTTCTCACAAAACAGTGGCTTTTTTTTTCACCTCTCCGTCATTATTCTCTCGTTAGAGAGTAATTCTGTCATTCCGAGTTTATAATAATCCAGGTTAAGAACTTTGTTATTTCAAATATTGACGCGCACGCGAGCGCAAGAGACAAAGTGAAACCTCTCACACTCACGCTTATGGGCTCATAAGCCACAAGAATCTGCTCTTCTTCTTGGCTTTGTGGCTGTTCAAGACGACGACAAGGTTGGTTTGAGCTCGGGTCGACCATGACTCATTATTATATGTTTAGATTATTTCGGAGCATTGTCTCTCGGCTGTGTATTAAACATGGCAGGTCCTTTGTTTTCATTCTGCTTGTTGCGTGAGCAAATGACGTATCTGACGTAAACCAATAGCATTCAACTGCGCGTCTAACTCCGCCTTTTAGTCACCCTTTGGTACGCTTGGGACCCTTTGCAAAGGGTGACTAAAAAGTGGTACGGTACGGTTCAGTTCGGTACGCTTGTAGACAGTGGAAATGGCCTTAAAAGCGTACCGAACCGTACAGTACCGTACCGTACCACTCAGTGGAAACGGGCCATTATGTTGACTGTTTTCTCACTGCATTTTTTTTTTTGTGTATGACTTTTATTTTAGGTTTGTTTATTAAAAAGGTTTTGAGTAAATCTGTTCATGATTAAATGTATAATGTATACTAATGTATAACATTGTAAGAATGTTAGAATGTTTCGATTGTGATAAGTATATTTTAAATATTATTTTTATATGTGGTGGTGTTTTATCTCGTATGATTTGAATATATTCATTCATTTATTCATTTTCTTGTCGGCTTAGTCCCTTTATTAATCCGGGGTCGCCACAGCGGAATCAAGCGCCAACTTATCCAGCATATTTTTTACGCAGCGGATGCCCTTCCAGCCGCAACCCATCGCTGGGAAACATCCACACACACACACATTCACACTCATACACTACGGACAATTTAGCCTACCCAATTCACCTATGCCACATGTCTTTGGACTTGTGGGGGAAACCGGAGCACCTGGAGGAAACCCACGCAACCACGGGGAGAACATGCAAACTCCACACAGAAATGTCAACTGACCCAGCCGGTGCTCGAACCAGCGACCTTCTTGCTGTGAGGCGAACGTGGTAACCACTAGGCCACCGTGGCGCCCTGAATTTATTAATGTCTCGTTGAATGTTATTCTGTGAGCAGCAGCTCTGGAGAAAAACGTCATTTGTATCTTAGCAGATTAAATCTGGTTTATTTATTTAAAGGTGCTGTATAAATAATGTTAAAGAGGGTTAATAGGTATTAAATCGATTTTTTAAAAATTAATAAAAATAAAAATAGAAGAAATAGAATTATCAAATCTCAATCTTTTTCTCTTACACATTCTGAATAAAGATCAGCGAATGAATCTCATTTTTTATTATGATTTTTCGTTTGCTTACATAAAATAACAGAGGTGTCACTTTAAAATACATTATATACGTTATACCGAAAGCATTCGATTGCTTTAGTCACACAATTAGTTGTGTTTGAAAAAAAAAAAAAAAACATCAATATCGAGATCTTTAGCGGTTGTTATTATTAATTATGTGTACATGTCTGTTCAAACACACCCAAAACACAAACTTTCGCTTCGTTTCAAATCGCATGTACAGAATCCGTTTGGGAAACAGCGTCTCATAAGCTGAAAGTCACTCACATCTAGATGAACTGACTGTTTTGAGGATTGCATATGAGGGGCGACAACACCTGTAATGAAAAGGAAAGGGAATCCCGCCGTTTTAATATTTATTTCAAAGTGTTTCATGCCTAAATAAACTGAAAGCACAGAACTGACTCACATTTAAGAGCAATGGTTGTTCGGCGTATCAGCTTTTTAATGTTTGCACCCTTCAGAAAAAGACTGAAATTTCAAAAGAAACTCAGGAAAATGCCTTTACGAGATGGTAGTGGGACAGAACTGTAAAATACAGGAAAATCCCGGGAAAAACAGGAGGGTTGGCAGGTATGGGCAAGGGTTTAGTAGACGTTAATAAAATACAATAAAACATACAACAAATGGGAAATTTAATGAATAAAATAAAAACTTCCGGCCGCAACCATATCCGCTCTAACAACAACTGATTTGTCCTCCATAGTAAAGAGGGCACTGGGGAACAAATTCTCTAAAACATTTTTTATTATAGAAATGAAAATCAAATCTATAAATTCACAACAACATATGCACACAGTGTTAACAGAAATTATAGGAAAGGTTGCATTTAATTTCTCAAATATACCGCGCCGTGGTCAACATCGCGAGAACTGGGGGTGTGGTCTTTCAGAGTAATAATGGCGTTTTCGGCGCGCGCTAGCATCAAAGGCCTCACAAGCGCGCCAGATTTAAACCAGCGATGACGCGTGAATACGGTTAAATAACCGCCTGTTAAGAGTCCGTTTCTGACTACCGTTACGAGGAGATCCGCCAGTGTTTGTTTATTCACAAAGGCGAATGCAGGATTGTACAAATAACGGAGTATACTGCGGTTCATACGGATTATCAACGCTGGGAAGAGGACACCATTGCAGGTAAGACCTCAGTTTACTTTAATTTGGCTGTTTGTTTGCTGCTGCTGTTTGGTCTGATGGCTTTGGTGTGTTAGCTAGAGGTTAGCAGGCTAACGTTATGCTGCTGGAGTTATGGAGTGAAAACAAGACAAGTTTACATCTAAGTTACACTTTTACATCATCTTAATGTAACGCTTCTTATATGTAATCTTATTTGAGGCGGTGTCGAGTGTGCAGCCCGTTTGTCTTGTTTTATTGGTGTGTTTGTGAGGTAATAAGATACTTGTTGTGATTAGGTGATAATAATTTATTTGTTCATATTGTTTGTTAATTTTAGATGTTTTACTGATATTAAAAAAAAGCTTAGAAATGTTGAATTATGATTTAGGTGTGATTTCATTTGAGAGTAATCTGTTTCCTGTGTATTCCTAATTTTTAAGATGATCAGTTTAATTTTTGATGTTGAAATTGTGGCATTTTATGTATTGTCATTTGTGAATGTAAGAGAAAATTCTGAATATTTAGTATTTATGTGGCCATGAGTTAGTCACTTTCATTGTGGTTTTGACTAATATGCTTTGCTTTAGTTGAATGCACCCTTTCCACAAGACTTAAGATGCATTTAATGGTTTGTTTTAATTATGTTTTTGGTTTAATTATTATAATGGTTTGGTTTAATTATGATTGACAATTTTATGGTAAAAAACAAAACAAAAATATGGTTAATCATTTTAAGGTACTCTTGTTTTCAAACAGTAGGAAATGTTTACATGCTTTACAGACAAAATAGTTGAAGTCTCTTGCATTACTCCCAATTTTTACTATTTAATATTAGCAGTAAAACTAAAAGACTAAAAAATCCTCAGTAGATTTAGAGTTATTAACCCTTTTCACCACCAGAGGGCGTAAAGTACAAAGTTCTGAAAGCTTTTGAATAATGAACCCATTTACTAAGAAGCTGAGAAGAGCTCAGAGAGATTTTCTTTGACACAATTTAAAACAATTTTGTCTTTGTAGTTTTGTACTATTTTCATAAATATCTTTGTCAAAGCTGATTATATTGTGATCACCAGTGTCTTTATACTTCTGTTTAAAATCTGTAAATGTCATAGTAGCTGTCTTTGTCTTATATTTTCTGTTCTTTCTGACATGTTTAGTGTAACTGCATTTTACTGTAAACACAATGCAGTGTTATTTGTCCATTACTTTACATTGTGAGAGACTCTGAGTTTTCATACTATGAACTAGTAGCTCATTTCACTGGGTTTTATTTTAGTCATCTATTTTCTCTTTCTGCTCATTTAAATAAATGAACAGTTTCATATGTTCTGCAATGTATTTCTGCTTTTTCAATGGCATTGAGAGCATCTGTTGGCCTCACCTATGTTGTTCTCAAAATCAAGGGGAACACACGAACACAATATACAATATTATTTTTTTAACAACATCACCAGAATGTAAAGAAAAGATTGGACAAGTCCCATTTGTTTTCAATATTCTTGAATATATCTTCTTTTGGGTTCAACAGAACAAATTTGAACTATGCCTTTTAAGTTTCTCCAACACATAGCACCAGATCCGTAATAAGTAATACATTTTAATTAAACCACATGTTTAATTTACAATAGAAGACTTCTTAATTAAACTAATAGCCGCTTTTCCACTATTGTGCCGAATCGTTCTAAGAACAGTTTGGAACGGTTATGGTTGTTTCTCCACTGAGCCTGGAACGGCACGGCACGATTACTAACCATTCTCGGCCGGTTATACAACCGTGCTAAACTGTGCCGAAAGAGTCTGTGTGTTGACGTCACGGCTCTGTTGCCAGGCTACCACAGCTAGCTCAACAGAAGTGCGCTAGTCATCAGATGAGTAAACAACAAGGCTACGATTAACATAAAAAATGTCTGATACAGTTTGATCTGTGGAGGAAACATTTGCGCTCATTGATATTTGGGCAGAGAGAAAAATACAACAACAACTAGATGGTACAAAGAGAACCGAAAAGGTTTTCAAAACCATAGAGCAGTCCCTGGCAGAGAGAGGAATTTAAAAAGGTTACAAACGGCGCTGAGAAAAAATTAAAAAGCTTAAACGTACATATCACATTTAAAAGGATAACAACAGCAGAAGTGGGGCTACAAGAAAAATAGATCGATAATACAACGCATTAGATAGAGTTTAGGATGCCGCCCAGCCATGAGAAATGAAGGTGTGCTTGACTCCTCGCTGTCATTTTCACAGCTGTTGGAATTGTTTGTGGAGGGTAAGTAGGCTAACAGCTCTTATGTAATGTATTAGCTTATATTAGTAATTTTTAGTAATAATAAAATTATAATTTATAATTGCTTATTATAATTAATAGCTAATTAGTAGCATTTCAAACGATTTAAACTGGACTGCATGCGTTCACATTCACAGACACTTTTGATCAGGAAACTCCATCCTCTTCAAAAGAATTTCATTCTGCCCCAACACCACCTCCGTCTGTGTGTAATGTACAAGAAGAACCGTATGCGTGTGAGGTTCCAGCCAGCTCATCCTCTAATCTTCAAATAATATTGCTATTAATATTAATGCATTTTTACAATTTTATAAAATTAAAATGCAGCTAGGGCGCCACGGTGGCGCGTGAGTAGCACGTTCGCCTCACAGCAAGAAGGTCGCTGGTTCGATCCCCGGTTGGGGCAGGTCCCGGTTGGGCCAGTTGGCATTTCTGTGTGGAGTTTGCATGTTCTCCCCGTGGTTGCGTGGGTTTCCTCCGGGTGCTCCGGTTTCCCCCACAGTCCAAAGACATGCGGTACAGGTGAATTGGGTAAGCTAAATTGTCCATAGTGTATGTGTGTGAATGAGAATGTATGGATGTGTTTCCCAGAGATGGGTTGTGGCTGGAAGGGCATCTGCTGCGTAAAACAAATGCCGGATAAGTTGGCGGTTCATTCCGCTGTGGCGACCCCGGATTAATAAAGGGACTAAGCCGAAAAGAAAATGAATGAATGAATGAATAAAATGCAGCTATATAGGTCTATACAAGATACAGTTAAATATAAGATGGACATTTATGGGGCCAGGTAACGTTTGTGTGTGTTTTTCTTTTCTTTTTCTTTTTGTTCTCGGTGCTTATTATTATAGGTGCTGTAGCTACACAAAATATTTTTTAAAATGGCAATCAGAAAAGCATCTGTCTAAAATATAACTATTTAAACGATGGCTGTATTTGTGTAGACAAAAATCGTTATGTAGTCAAAAATAATAATTATATATATATTTTACCATCAAATTGTAGTATAGTTTATCATTTTTAACTTTTTAAAACCACTATGTGACTTGTTATTATTGAAATAATTTGAGTGCTTGAATAATTTATAGTAAAAGTGCCCACTCACTTATGACAAGGCTTGTCCAAAAATATATGTATTTTATGTTAGCACCTCTATACGAGATAGTGGCATAACATTTTTTTTCTCATTTTGTTAATTTCGCTTGTACACGTGAACATGTGAAACAAATTGTTTTGACTTTTATTTAAATTTAAATGAGCGAAAAGTAAAACAATATTCAATTAATTAATGTTAAAATTGTAATGGTTTAGGCTCCCTATTGTTCAGATATTAGAAAACAATAAAAAATTAATAATTTGATTAATTAGTATAATAAAATAATATTAACAGAACATTGAGCAATAAACCTTTGCAGTAGCTTACACATATGGTTGCAGTATTTTATAGGCAAGGTTCATCTTATCTGTTAAATGCAGTTTCTTTTGAAATTGTTTGATAAAGTGTTGTTTGTTTTAAAGGTAAAAGGAGGCATAATCCCAGTAGCCAAACTGAATTACTTGCCTACCTTAAAGAATCTGATGCAGGCTTTCAAAATCTTCTCAACAAACATCAACAGCAAATGGTTGAGTGCCGCCAGGCAGAGGCAGAAGCTAAAGCAGCAAAGTTAAGGGTGAAAGAAAATTTTAATAATCAGTTTTTAAAGTTGTTTTGACAATTCGTTCAGGTTTTGGGACAGAAGCATTCTGTTACCCCTGCTGACCTAGATATAGACTAAATTAGATAAATGTATTTGGTGTATTAGATGTAGACTAAATGTATAAGATGTAGACTAAAATACATAGAAATGAACTAGATGTAGACTAAATAAAAAATGTTACTATTTAAGTGATGTTTGCAAATGTAATTAAGATACACACAGACAGTTTGCTTGTTTCTGTTGTGTATGTCGTACAACAATCTTACATGTCCTACTCTCCAACATCAGATGTGCGTAACTGGGTAGACAAATAGACAATAGACAAATAACAATGGACATATACCAGATTGTAACACACACTGAAAACGGATTTCAATTTCACAGACACACAACATAAAGAAAAGTCAAGTGTCCCGGGCCTCGGGAGTAGCGTCCTGTCACCACTTTTATGCCACGGTGGCAGCGGCTGGATTGGAGACCGTATGATGACGTCAGGGGGAACACGGCAAACAGCTGGGCAGCGGTAGCCAATAGGAGCCTCTGCATGAATGAAGGCGGGAGAAGAGAAAGAGCGCGCGAGACAGAGAGAGAATGAGCGCGTGCGAGAGAGAGAAAGAGGAACTAGCAAAAAATATTAAAGGGCACATACATGACCCCTTTTTTTATATTTAATATAAGTCTTTTGTGTCAGCAGAATTTGTCTGTAAAGTTTCAGCTCAAAATACCCATCAGATTATTAATTATAGCTCTCTAAAGTCGTTCCATTATAGCCCTAATCAAATTTTTCCAGTTTTTTGCACTGGCCCTTTAAGAATAGTCCTCCCCGCCCACCGTTCCCGTCAGCATGCCTAAATCTCCACCCTCGGCTGCGTCAGACACACAGACACAACAGGAACAGGTGTAAGAGAAGCAGATCTCACTACATTTGTGAGAAATACAGCAGTAAGAACTTTACCAAAGACTGTTTAATGTGTTTGTTGAGGAGCTGCAACGATGAGTCACGCACATGCAGTTATAGAGTTCGTTCACGCACGCACGTGCGCGCGCACACACAGACAGCGCGCGCTTTTGGGAGCAAATGTGAAAGGATACGGGCTAATGTCCACTGCTGTATGGATTTCTGTTATGGTAATGTACACAATAAACCTGATTTAATGTCAACAAACCGAGATTGAAGTGTCTTTTTTGCTGACACACGGCTGTGGTGATGAAGTAAAGCTGAAGTAAATGGCTGTAGTTCATTACAAACATGCTCTGTTTTAAACACGTGTTAAACTTGTGAAACTCACTCTTGATCACATCTGATGATGACTGATGACCTTCGCGAACTGAACAGATCTTTTATTCCCGGTTGTTTTGCGCACGTCCTGTCTTGTTGATATGATTATACGCGTTACTACGGAGACATGTTAATACGCAGCTGTCAATCAATTCGGTGGGCGGGGGAACCGCACTCCTATGTAGAGTTGCGGTCGATCTCAAAACCGCTCCAATTGGTCCACCGTTTTTATGCTGTTAAATTGAAAAAAAAGGACTGGGTGTGTTTATATCACCCCAAAATGACCGTCTATACACTATAACTACACATATGACTGTCCAAACAGCTTAAAAAGTAGATTTTTCATCAAAGGTGCCCTTTAATAACAATAATCACACAACACAGGAATGTAACAACTATGTAAAATCACGCCCAGTAAAACACAGACTCCTCCGTTTACTCTGCAAAGAAATGGGTGCAGATTACGAGGGTTTGCTGCTCCATTCAGAGGTGCGCTGGCTTTCCTGTGGCGTTGTGTTAAGTCGCGTGTAAGAGCTGCACAAATTTTCCGATTTGAACAACAACCACCTTGACTTTGTCAGGGACCCATCTGCATCAGAGCTTGGCACTTATCTGGATGTGGCAGCCAAGGAGCAACTGATTGACTTGTCAAATGATGGCGGTAGAAAAACAAGGTTCCCATCTCTTCCTCTATCAGAGTTTTGGATGTCTGTGAGAGAGGACTACCCTATGTTGTAGAGCCCTGCACGGGCCTTAAATCTAAGCCCGAGCCCGACCCTGGCCCGAGACGCACAGGCTGTAGCCCGGCCCTTGTCCGACAGACTATCAAAATTTTTGGCCCGAGTCCGGCCCGAAGCCCGTTTTTTTTCCCGCCTTACATCAGCCTATGCAGCCATTAAAATAGACCAGATTTGTATTTAATAAAAAACTGATATTTTGCGTTTCCTTTTTTTATCAGAATGATTTAGAGAAATTATTGGAGTTTTTTTGTTTGTTTGTGTTTGAACACTCGCGCGCATTCAGTCGTTTCCTAATGACATAAAGCACACCGCGCGTCTTTTTTTCTTGTCAACATGAAGGCAGTGCGGCGCGTGGCGCGCTTTTGCAACTGAAAGGCGCGCTCGGAGTGATCAGCCCCTGATGTGCAACATATTTGCGGGACGGTAACACGTGCGACAACACGTGCCGACAACACGTTTGCCAAAGAAGCAAAGAATATTGCATTTTGACACAGACGAGTTGCCAAAACCTGCGCTGATGCTGACCGCCTCCATCCTGGATATGCATCATAAACTCAACTAATAGGCTATAGTTTTGATAATTTAGTGTACAACTAACAAACCAACTTTTTTCCATTTATAAGATTACAGTTATTAATAGTTCTTATATAATATACATTTTTACAATAGCCTATGAACCGCGAGTGAGGCGGAGGAAAGAAGTCATAATCATAAGACATAATCTATATCTATAAGACATAAACTAATGACTTATGTTAAAAATGTTGGCAGGGGTTTTGTAATAGGCTATTATACTAGCAGCGGAGCATTAATTAAATGCATATTTAATGCGATCGATTCGAGGTAGCCTGATATTTTTATTTGATGGAAGAAAAGAACATGATTGGACAAACAGCATATGCCGCTTCTTAAAAAGGATTCAGTCAGTGTTTTCGTTTTTTAATCTAAATTTTCATTTACATGAAAAATATCTAGGGCAGGACTATTTTATTCCTTTTATTTAGTTTATTCTATTAGTTTATTCATTTTTTTGCTGTTGTAAACACTGCAGGTGCGTGAAGATGCTCTGTTATGTTCTGTATGCTTTGATTTGTTCTGTAAACAAATCAGTATTTTAAAATGCAAGATTTAATATGTCAGACACAAATAAACACGTCAATTATTATTTTATTTCAATAAATAATAATTTAATATTAATCTGACCAGTTAACAATCCAGTTTGTGTTTTGCCATTGTTGACGCACCAGCGGACGTTTTTTTTTTGAAGCACTTCACCTCTGATGTTATTCGTTCTTCTGTTTTATTTAGAAAATAACTGACCAACAAAACTATTTAAACTACCTCAAATCGATCGCATTAAATATGCATTTAATTAAATTAGAAAGTTGTCACTATTTGAAAAGTTGACCGGACCTTTCCTCTTTCATTTTTTACAGTTTCATGTGGTTACAAATCTCTATAGGCAAGGCACCACTGGCGCCTCCGGACGGACGGCGCGCATTAGATGTCATTAAACTTTTTTTGACGTTTTTTATAAAGCAGGCCCGAAGCCCGATATGCACGCTAGCTAAGACGCGAAAATAGGCCCGAAGCACGGCCCGAGGGGCACAAAAAAGTCGGGCCTCGACGGGCTCGGGCTCAAATGCAGGGCTCTACTATGTTGTCAGAGAAGGCAATAAAATGTCTTTTACCTTTCGCCACAACTTATTTGTGTGAAGCTGGATTTTCAGCACTTAAAGTACTTCAGTCAAAGCACAGAGCCCGTCTGGAGGTTGAAAGTGCTCTCACTAAAATGAAGCCACCAAGCTCATCCGTCCCAATAGGAGTTTTGAATCAGTGAAGGATTCAAACTGGTTTGATTGTGTTTGTAATGCAAATGCTGTTCTTCAGGTTTAATTTGTCACATCATAATGCTGTAAAAGAAGGTTCGCTTTTCACTTAATGAAAATATAGCAGCAATTTAGCAGAGCCTTAATTAGAAAAGTTCAATGTAAATATTTTGCAGTTTTCCATAAATACAAGACAGGGTAAAAAAAAACTACAGAAACTACAAATGTTACAAATGTCCAGGTTTAACTTTTCATCTACCAGTGCCTTATTTAGAAAAGCTATCTTGTTCAGTTAATGTAAATATATATATACAGGGTTAACGCTAAGGATTTTTTCTACTGGCCCGGTCGGGCCAGTGGTTCAGATCTTTACTTGCCCTGCCAAAATTTTCACAGGCCCCACCAAAAAAAGTTGATGGCTATTTCTTAGCCACATACAGTATTTTAAATAATGTTTCAAAAGCCAAACATAATTGTAATACCTGCACTTTTTATTCAGTATAACTTTTATTAATACAACTGACAATAAAAAAATGCAATTGTTCATTCATTCATTCATTCATTTTCTTGTCTGCTTAGTCCCTTTATTAATCTGGGGTCGCCACAGCGGAATGAACCGCCAACTTATCCAGCATTCCCATCTCTGGGAAACATCCATACACTCTCATTCACACTAATACACTACGGACAATTTAGCCTACCCAATTCACCTATACCACATGTCTTTGGACTTGTGGGGGAAACTGGAGCACCCGGAGGAAACCCACGCAAGTACGGGGAGAACATGCAAACTCCACACAGAAACACCAACTGACCCAGCCGAGGCTCGAACCAGCGACCTTCTTGCTGTGAGGCGACGTGCTACTCACTAACGCCACCGTGGTGCCAAAATACAATTGTATTTAGCGTATATATATGTATGTATATATATATATATATGCATGCATGAATATGCTGCCAGTCAAAAGTTTAGGGTCAGTTTTATTAAAGAGCCCCTATTATGGGTTTTTGAAAATGAGCTTGTATGCAGTGTGTAACACAGCTCTAAGTGAAGTGAAATGTCCAGCTAAGGCTTAAATCTGAAAGTGCACAGTGTTTAAAACTATTGATTCATCTATAAAAGAGTCGACTCATAGTTCCTCAAACGAGTCTTTAGCCGTTTCGGCATGACGTGAAAATGAAACATAAGCCCCGCCCATTTATGTGCGCGCAGATTCGAAATCCCCAACCCCGCCCACAAACAACAGCGGTGCGAAAAAGTTGCCAGATCGGGCGGTTTTCAACTTGATTGTGCAGGTAAAACCTTTTGGACAGGGTTTGGGCTGAAATCAGTCAGCTACATCTGGCAACACAGTGAAGAGCACCGTGCTTAGCTGGATATTGGAAGTGTGCAGAGAACCCAGAGATGAGACTTTGAAGAGTTAGTAGTTTCTGCAGAAATAGCTCTGCATTAAACCCAGCCATGAGCTGTTCCCCCTCCGAGGAGTGCTTACAACAAAGGATTAGGAGCACCAGGACATTTCCCTGGTCTGCTATCCAGCAAGTGTGAGTAAGTGCGATTAAAACGGTCGCCTCATTGTTTTCTCTAGCTTGTAAATGACGCATTTAACTGTGTTTTGTAACTTGTAACCACTTGTAGTGTCTCTGGTTAACTTGTATTCTCATATCGCGTCTAAAAGCACGTTGTAAATGCGACGCGTGCCGCTGTGTTTATGGATTAAAATGCGTTTGAGCGTGTTCCTCTGCTGTGTGTCGTTGCCATGGCCACCATCAGCTCTCCTACACACGTGCGGCGGTGCTGTTTATAATGGTTCAGCTTTTGCCGCTGTGTGCATTACTACTGAATGTATGTCGCTGTTTTTACTTCTGGTTTAGAATTAGAGTGAAATGCTGGGAGATCGGGGGTTAGTTTTCGGGGTGAGGTGTCTGAAATACGGGCGACTCCCGATAAAAACGAGTGTTAGCAGATTAGCTCACGCACACGCTATGACTTTAATGTTGATAAGTCATGGTGGGCATTCTCTCGCGCTGAGCGCTGTCGACCAATCGCAACAGACTGGGTCATCGGTCCAATCAGCGCAGTTTAGCATCGCGTGAAGGAGGGGTTTTGGAACAAATGAATCGCTGAATGATTCATATAGGAGTCGCTGGGATAATGAGGTAAAAATAAATGCATATTATAAGACAATGAAAGTGTTTTTTGACCATGCAATCAGATCAGCCTGTTGATGAAGACCCCCGAAACCAATATATGACCCTTTTCAATGTATAATATGGGCTCTTTAATTTTTGTTAATGTTTTTTTTTAAGCGAAATTATTCAGTTCATCAAGGCGACATTTATTAAATGTAAAAAAAATTATAATAATTGTTCAATATTTATTACAAATTTAATTAACCGCTATCTTATTGTATGTAGTTTCAAATAAAATTCTTACTCCAGACATTATTGCTTTTATTACTATTACCATTAATAATAATAATAACAACAACAATAATAAATAATATTAGAGTGATATTAATTCATATTTAAAATCACTGGAATAAATTATTCAATTAAATGATGATCTACTTTTAAACAGTTATAGTGCAATAACATTTTACTGTGTGCTGTATTTATGATGAAATAAATGCAGCCTTGGTGAGCAGGAGAAGCTTATTTTAAAATATTTAACATCATACTGACCCCAAACTTTTGACCAGTTGCGTATATAATATTTGATTTGCGTAAATGTGCACTTTAATTTTGACCCCCACAGACACCTTCACCAAATATAAATCAGAGAGGTCAGACTTTCTCATTCAGAGCCTCATGTCGGTTGTCACGTTTTGTAAAAATCTATTGAATTAATCAATCTATTAAAGAAACGTTGGCTAGAATTCTGCATTATAGGCTTAAATTAGAGAGAGATATAACAGATGAAACAAGACTGCATCAGATCATGCAGCAGATCAATGCTGATCTTTCTTTCGAGCTGTCAGTGCAGAAATGAACAAAACAATTGGCCCAAAACAACATATTATAAGATTAAAATGTGGAATAATTATCAGATGGTAACTTCGGTAATTTTTCCTAACGGATAAACAGCACTTTGTAATATTTCAGCATGCTTTCACTTTCGTTTATGACATGAAGCGCATATTTGCCGGTATACACTCTGAAAAAAAAGGTTCCTTGAGGTTCTATATAGAACCCTGGGGTTCTATACTTGGCCAGTAGAACCTTTTACCCAAAAAATGGTTCTATTTAGAACCCTTTGAGTGCAAAGAACCTTTTTGATTAAAATGGTTCTATAATTTATGATTTATAACATACTTATATAGTAAAGATTATAAACTAATTATAAGCTATAACACAGAGAGACAAAGCTTTTCGAGTCAAAACCTAATAAAATGACCTCTATGGTCAAAAACCTAATCAATGTATGATGGGATTTTTGTTTCATGCAGGTTTGTACATTACCATATAACTAATATTTATATATGCTTAATATTTAACATTTATTACGAATTTTTTTGTGAAATAAATAAAATAATCAGTTTATTAAACTGTTCAGTGTGTTGTTATAGTTTAATAATTTATTTTAAACTAATAATCATGATAACTTCACTCTTAAAAATGATGTGTTAAAAATTAAACAGTTCGTAACACATCTTGTGTTGCTACAGACACATTGTGTGTTAATATTGTGCTTAGCTGTTTACACAATGGCTGTGTTAAACCAAAATCCCTTTCTATAGTGTTTGGTTTTACTACATTTAAGCAGTACACATACTGTATAAAATGCACATTTATTTTACCTGTAGTCAAAGGGCGATGTCTACTGTATTTATGTAATTTAATTATCATATTGGCAATATAAAATAAGTATTTGAGTACACCTGGGTGAAATGTACGTGCTGTGAACGTGCGCGCGCGCGCGCTAAGTGCATGCGCAGTGATGTTCATTTTCAACCATCGCTCCCACGGCCCTGTCGGATATGAAGCTCTCTGCCTCAGGTGAATGAAATTAATTACAATTCGTCTACGAAAGTCAATATTTTTTCCACCTTGCTTAAGAATGTTTTGTGTTTGTTGTCCTAAAAGTTATTTTTTCTACTATGTTGTCTGTCTATCGTACTAAACGGGTGACCTATTAACTTAGTCGCAAGCTAAGTTAACAGTTAACCCATTTGGCGCGATTTTTGTAAACTTTTGTTTGCAGAATTGTTAATAACATGTATCAAGCGGAAGACTTAGCATAGGTTTGTTGTGATTTCGGTAGGAAAGTTAGCGTCACTTTATAATTGATGTGAACGTGAATGTTTTGTATTCGACAGCGCTAACGTAAAGCCTCGGCATCTCTGAACTCGAGGTAATGTTATCTCACGCCGGAGATATTCTATAACATTACGTAATCATAATGCTATTTAATGATGATGCCCTTTGACAGTAATTTGTATATCAGCCCCGAGACTTAAGGTTAGCTGGGTGCTGCAGACAGACAATAAATGGCGCCTCGGTGTGAGCAAGGTCATAAAAAAATGTCTAAATATAAAAACGTTTATTGTAATCAACCTTGCGCGCCATTTTGGGCCACCCGTCTAGTCACATACTATTCAAAATATGCTTTGTATTGTTGTACACTGTTACATGTATTTGTTTTTTCACTGTGCTGTGTATATATGGATTTCTTTCCCTTTTACTTAGATAAAGGAAGTCGAGGAACAAATTACAGTTACTCTAACACTTCTACACCGAGCTCTTGCAACTGCTCATAGACGGAAAGGAAACATGGAGAAAACTATTCACAGTTGGCATGGAGCATGACAAATTTTAAATATAATATATTACAAGCAACATCCCTGATTCATCAGAAAGAAGTGTGCATTCATTATGGGTAAATGAATAATGTCTTTCACTTTTAATATTATATAATAGTAAATATTTAAATAAATAAAATGTTTTTGTCATTTCTTAATGTCATTGAACAGATGAAACTCAGACTGGCACCACAAATAGATTGCTGACACTGCTTGAAGAAAATATAATCCTGAGAGAACACGAAGAGACAAAGATGCTGTCTATTTCCTTAAGAAAGGTTATTGCTAAAGTTGCTGTCAATGACCTCGTAAAGAAACATGCGAGTATGTTGGACAATTAAGGAAATATTATAACACATTTTGTGTGTTAAACTCAACATGTGTTGTCCCTGAGCACACTCAGGACATGTGTTGAAAATAACACGTTGTGTTGTTTTCAACACATTTGTTTTTAGAGTGTTGATATGAGCCGATTTCCGCTTTCGTGCAGTTTTTAGCTCCAACCTTGAACAAACGCGTACTTCTAGCTTGCTCGTGTGTGAGTTTAGCAGAGTTTAACTCGGGCTAAACTCTGTAAAGTAGTGGACACTGCCCACTTTTGACACATTCAGGCTAGTCCGCATTAAAACCGCAAGGTAGCCGCGCTCGGGTTTATGCACGCGCTGAAGTGATGATGATCGCTAATGGTATTATTGAAACCTTTTAAAGCCTAAACAATTTAATAATCCATAGATGAAAGATCAGGTGTTATTTATGAAGGACATACAAACATGCAGGCTAAATGTATTGTGAAATATTGAAGCTTGTCAAGTATAGGCTACATATGTATATATTGTGCTAAATAAGTTTAAAATTAATATTTTAATGTATATCTTACTTTTTCTTCAAATAGCCTGGAAACTGAACTGCATCATAAATCTTGTGCTTGGTATGTATCATCGTTTTAAAATGTAAACAAACTGTATTTATTAAGCATGATGAAATGAATATTATAAAAGACTTTAACATTGTATTCATGATTACAGAAAGAGTTATTGGACCCATATTAAGTTCCCAACCTTGGTCTGCAGGACACAAGTAGCTTTGAAGAGGAAAGATGCCAGCTTAAAGAAGGACATGCGTTACATCCATAATTGTGACACAATTATCATCAATAAGGACACCTGGTAAATATTGTAATTTATTACATATATATGTCAGACTTGGTTGTTGGGTACTGAAATAATATATTTATCACAAAAATGTTCTATTACTTATTGCTGCTGTTTGTACAGTGAGAATATTAAGGTCATTGCTTATTAAAAAGTCCTGCAAAGAAAATATGTTTTTTAAAAAAAGTGTAAATTTGCCTACAGGATACCTTGTTGGAATGTCTGCAAAACAAATTTAAAAATGAAAGGATTTCAGTGGTGAGCTCATCAATCATCTCGCAAATGAAACAAATTAATGGGATGAAAAGGAAGTGAACTGTACTCTAAGGAACTTAACACAAGGCAAGTTCAGTTCAATACATTTTATGTCAAAGGTGATTAATTCTGTGATATAAATTCATATTTACACACTCTAAAATGCTGTCTTCCTACCTCAGATTGTGACGGACCTGGAATGCGACACCAGATATTCATAAGTCAAGAACCGAATGAACACCCTTTTCCAGAGTACAGATTATGGAGGGGTTAGCAGAACTAATGGAGCCGTTTTTTTCTTCTTGGAGTGCCACAGCTTGTGAGTAAACACTGTTACATTGTGTGCCAAATAGCTTTGAGTTCAATTTTAATGAACAAGTTTAATGAACCTGTATTGCTGAAAATGTGTTATTTGGAAACTTACACATGAAGTAAACAAAATGTTTTTGTGCATTTAGGATGCTGAAAACTTGGTGAAGTACACAGAAACATCATTAAAACAAATGGCCCAAAAAAGGGAAGGAAAGAAGGAAGTGCTCCATGACAGTCTCATTGGACCAGCAGAGGAAACTGCAGAAGGTAACTACTCCCTATATTACATCCCATATCCTCCAAACACACTCACACACACCTTAATTGTATTGATTATAACTGTAATTCTATTTGATGACATGTTAATTGGTTAAAAGTACTCAACATTAAAATATTGTTTTACAGAAATCCAAAGGTCCTACACCAACCCGGATTCAACAGCTCTCCTGATTCCACCTAGGCTTGAAGTGTCAGTATTACAATGGACAACACTCACTCGCTATCCTTCAACTTCCTCATTTATCAGAGGCACCACAGTGGAGTGAATCACCAATTCATCTGCCCTTTCCAGCCACAACCCAGCACTTGGAAACACCCATATTCTCTTACATCTACACACATTCACTCACTATGGCCAATTCACCTATACCGTACACATGCTTTTGGACTGTGGGGTCAACCGAAGCACCCAGAAGAAACCCACAAGAAAACTGGGAGAACTTGCAAACTCCACACAGAAAATGCCAACTGGCCCAGTCGGGACTCGAACCAGTGACCTGCTTGCTGTGAGGTTAAACATTATGTATAAAAATGGATGTTGTGATGACCAGTACATACATGTACCATCCACTTTTTGAAATTGTAGTGTTATTTAATAAATGTTTTGATTGTTTGTGTATTTTTTCCATCTGCATTGTGATATATTTCTCTTCATTTTAGAGATGTGTGAAAGTTAAGCTCTGTATTTGCTCAAACAGTAAAAAAGCGTATAAAAGTGAAATCATTACAATTACATTGTTGAATGCCATTAAACTGTTAAGGTAGATCTGCTGTCCAATGCAAAGTATGCAGAGGTGCAATTTTAAGTATTATTTTAAAAATATTTTGTATAATGGATTGAATAAATTTAAACAATTTGAATTGTCTGGATTGGTTTTATTTATTTTTATTCATTAATAAGTAGTAATAATTCATTAATAATAAAAAGAACCCATAAATGGTTCTAAATAGAACCATCTAACTTGAATTAGGGGTGGGCGATATGGAAAAAATATCATATCACGATTTTTTCTGGGGAAATCACGATTCACAATTTTTATCCCGATTCTTTTTCAAGTTGGTTTCTTAAGACTATTTTGCAAGTTACAAAGGTACAATACAACCAAACTAATGTCCCCATTTAAAAATATACTCTTACCATGTATGTTTAAGAATATTTTAATCAAATAAAGATTTAATTAATTTAGTTCAGTCGAAAAAACTGCTGCTATAGTTACGAAGTGACGTGCGAGTGTTCAATACAGCACGAGCTGCAGTTAAAGCCTGTGCAGAGTGTGAGTCACCTGACATTAAGCGAGTGGCGACTTTAAGCTTTTAGGGGGCACACTTAAACAATTATTCAAAGTCATTTTGTTCATGTATCACTCTGCAGTCTTCATAAACAAGCTAATTAAATCACTTAAACTCTAAATAATCTTTATTGTTAATTTATTTGACAAGTAACTTTGTATTGTAGTGAGATAACACATTTCTAACTTTCAAGTACATCAAGGCACATTTTTGCACCTTAACAGATACAGCTGAAGTCAATTTTTTTGCCCTTCAATTAATTTAAAATAATGTTTTCCAAGTGACCTTTAACAAAAGAAAAACATGTCACAGTATTTCTTGAAAAACAAATAATTATTCTGGAGTCATAATAAGTCTTATTTCCTTTAGTTTATTTCTTGAATAAAAATACAATTTTAAGGTCAGTATTATGAGCCACCTTAAGAAATATTTACAGTATATTTTTCATTGTGTACACCAAACAAGTCATACAATAACTTAACTAGGTTATGTTAACTAAAGTTAGAATAATTAGTCAAGTCTTTAAATTACACTTTAATCTGAATACAACTATCTTGCAAAATAACTAGTAAAATATTATGCACAAACTGTCACTATGGGGAAAATAAAGTAGATAAAGTCTGACATCAAAACTGAATGAAGGCAAAACTAAACGAGAGAATATTTCTTTCAACGTGACTGGAAACTCAATTTGATCAATGTGTTACATCTGTTCTCCGGTACTTACTGACTGTTTGTAAATTCAAGACTTCATTTCGTAACGTAAAACTATGTATTTGGGGGTAAACTTCTGTGGAATGCGGGGAATTGATTCGCGCAGCACCGTGACTGACAGAGAGAGCGAGTGTGGCAGTGCGCGCGAAATAAGAGAGAGCGAGTGCGCGTGAAAGCAGAAAGAGGGGGAGCGCACGCGACACCAAGCGCGCGAGAGACGCCCCAGTCATATCTCCGCAGTTTGCCGCCGATGGCTGATCTCACTTTTCCGTGGCGTTTTGACAAAAATACGCGTCCAAATATAGGGGGGCCAAGCTTGTTGACACGGGGTGGCGGGATGAATTTTGGTGTGGCGCCCCTCCATGGAAGAATGAATGTAGCTGAAACCATGCACTATATATGGCGATACAACGATTTTTCAGAAAAAGTGGATCGTGCAGTCATTTTAATCGTCCACGATTAAATATCGTATTATCGCACAGCCCTAACTTGAATTCAAAGAACCATTTGGGGTTCTATTTAATAAACCCTTAAAATGGTTCTATATAGAACCTTTTTGGGGTTCCATATATGAAGTGCTTGATAGAACCATTTTTGGTTCTATATAGAACCGTTTGTTTTAAGAGTGTAGGGATGAATTCTCTATTCATATAGCCGTACACATGGCTATTACACAATCTTAATATACTGTGATATAGCCTGGGTCGTTAGTTCGCTGGATAGTTTTGTTTTCTCAGTACAATCGATCCGCTCATACGAGCAGAGACCACCTCTTTCAGGCCATCTCGGACTGATTGATTTGGCGCGGATCCGAGCGTGATTGCTGGATTCACATACCCCAATCGAACCGCGCTAACAGGGGTAAAGAGACATATTCTGAAACAAACATCTATGTGTGAAAGACTGTATTTGCACACAATTGACAGACAGTCGCAGCCAAACGTTTGTGACAAGTCAGCACTGGCCCGAACGGGCCAGTAACAATTCTGTATACTGGCCCGAGCGTGTCGCACGCTGGCCCCGGGCCATCGGGCAGTCCTTATTGTCGAGCCCTGATATATATATTTATTTTTCAATCGTTTTTGGCTATAGTGAGTTGCCAACAGTGGTGGAAGTAACGAATTACAACTACTCGCGTTACTGTAATTAAGTACATTTTTAGAGTATTTGTACTTTCATGAGTATAATTTTAAGTCTGTAATTTTACTTGTACTTGAGTACAAATTAAGCTGAGTAATTTACTTCGGTACTTTTAAAATCACAATTCGTTACAGAGTACTGTAATTTAATCAATATTTCAACCACAGGCTTCAGTAGCCAATAAAAAAAAATTCATCTTAACGGACCAATGAAAAGCCTGGTACTTTTTTTTTTAACCGAAAAACAAGTTCAGGCTACAGCAGATTTACGTGAGCTGACCATCATCATACAGTCACAAAGGTATCGATTGACATATAGAGATTCAAGACAGCAATAATGAATCTGAAGAACGCAGAAATGAGGAAGAAATAGCAGAGAATGAATGCCCATGGCCACACCCGGAGGAGCTGTTCACCTACAGGTACATAAGGAAGAAAGGGGACAGCTGTGCTAATGCCCTGTGAATAGCTATGCTATCATCTAAAATGCAAATTATATTTATGCCTTTATTTAATTGAATTATCGCATAAAAGACGTGCGAATAAAGCAGCGTTTCTGTCCAACAAGTTGAAGAGAACAAAATCGCTACTTGCTGATTAACTGGCGCCAAATATCAACAGTAAAAAGGGAATTTGCTGCAGAGAAGCTGCATGAATATATTATCTTTATTTAATAAATGACTTGCACCTCAGAAGGCAATCCTTCCTGACATGCAGTGAACACGCGGTGGCGTTTGAAGGCGTGAGACACAGAGTGCAGACTCTCTTGACAATTCTGGAGGTCATTAATATAACACTAATACTAAAGTGGTTAAGGCGTTTTGAAATTACTAAAACAACACTTTAGATGTTTTACAATGTGCTCAGCGTGCTGGTTTGTCCATTAACTCACATTTTCAAAACATATGCGCATAAGGGTGTTTCCATCGACCGATTTTATGTGCATATCCAAAAAGCGCATGAAATAAGTGGATGAACCCTGCCCTCTGCTGGGCCATCCGGCAGGGTTTCTCTGGGGTTTAAAAAGTCTAAAATTTAAAAATCTAAATTTCCGGCCTTAAAAAGTCTTAAATTTCTTGTTCTAGGTCTTAAATATTTTTACACAGGTCTTATTTTTCCGATGTCCATGCAACGCTACATCTAATGCTCATTCATTCATTTTCTTTTCAGCTTAGTCCCTTTATTAATCCGGGGTCGCCACAGCGGAATGAACCGCCAACTTATCCAGCATATGTTTTACGCAGCGGATGCCCTTCCAGCCGCAACCCATCTCTGGGAAACATCCATACATTCTCATTCACACACATACACTACGGACAATTTAGCCTCGGCTAAATTCGCTTACCCAATTCACCTATACCACATGTCTTTGGACTTGTGGGGGAAACCGGAGCACCCGGAGGAAACCCACGTGACCACGGGGAGAACATGCAAACTCCACACAGAAATGCCAACTGACCCAGCCGAGGCTCGAATCAACGACCTTCTTGCTGTGAGACGAACGTGCTACTCACTACGCCACCGCGGCGCCCATCTTATTCTCATTTAAATAATTTTTTGTTGTTGCTTGTTTTTCGTGGTGTTGTAGTTCTTTATTTAACTAGTCCAAATGTAATTTGCGGTATTACAACTACCAATGAGACCAACATGCAATATTCAATCAGCTTTCTTTTACTGAGCCCAGTGTGCACGGCGAATGTGACGTCATCACTGTGTTTGCGGAGGTTTGCTTTAGGTGCACGCGACGTGATTTCAGGTTAACGGTTCGGCGCAGTTGATTTGAGTTGAATATGAAACACTTTTAAAAGATTTTGTCTGAAACAGGTACGATTGTACAGACATCTTAATGATCCAACCATGCCAATTATTAACAATAATTCTTGGCTAGTAATAGCTACAAACTAAAATCAAACTCTAAAAAGTGCACATTTTTGGGTTAATTGTGCATGACTAAACCAGCTGGGTTGTCTGGAGTACTGCAAACACACAGTTGGGCTGCCCATGCTTGATCAACCTAACTGAAAGGGCAAAGGGGGGTTCTTTCACCTTTTAACACCTAAGTTGGGTTATTTTAACCCAACTACTTTATTTATTTTTCATGGAACTTTCTGGATTCATCACGACGTCAGACAGTCACGGCTCGCAACAAGCAGGATTATAGGGTAACTAAAATTATCTATATACAGTAAATGTTTACCAATAGTTTGAATAAATCATGCTAAAGGTTTACCGATTTCACTGTTTTTGATCTGTCAGTGTGTGGGTTTTGCCTTCTGTTAACTGAAATGAAGAAGGCGCAGAAATGAATGCGCAGAATGAAGTAGGCTAACAGCTATATGTTTTGTCATAATTAGGTCATTAAGTACTAAAACTGTACATTTGAGGCTATATTTTTTCAAGTATGTTTATAACGTGCCGAATTCAACGACAAAGCCATCACTTTTTCATTTATTGATGCATGAATAAATATTCTAGGTTTTTGAGTAACTGAATTTTTCATTTTCATAAGCTGTAAATTGTAACCACCAGAAGTGAAACAAACAGTCAAAAACTCTTTAGAATTAATAACTTTTTTTTGTGCAACGAATCTAGAATATAAGAAAGTTTGCTTTTTTTCAAATAAATTGTAACAAAAGATCTCCAAAAACACATTTATCATGAACAAGTTCAGATATGAAACTACTGATCTAAGTTTACTAAGTGTTGTGTTATTAACAGGTGGAGACCAACACGGTGGAAACATGAATGATGAAATGTGACAGTTGAACCCAGTCAAAAATATTAAAGTGTGAGCTGTAATAATTTATTTGTACTGCAGCATTTAGTGTTATATGTGTATAATAGTGTATAATATAGTGTATATAATAGTGTATAATAATTATATTAAATAATTTGTGATTGTTATTTACTATTGTTAGTAATAATGGTAAATATATAGGTAGTGTAAGGTCCAGCCAAATAGTCCAACGGAGGTGTCTACTGCTGGATGAAGGCTCAATTGCACGTTCTATCTTTCCAGGGCACAATGTTGATTTATTTTAAGTTTAACTCATATCTGACTCCAATTTTGATATAAGATGATTTAGAATGTTAATATATTTATCCTCGTTTTATCTGACTCCATTTTATAGTTTATTATTACTTTATTAATTTAACAGCTCTAAGAGTTTTGGTATATATTTGAACAATCTTGAACTCCTACCGATTTTTCCTAGGTATAACTTAATTAGCATCGCTAGTAAAGATATATTTAATTATTTTATGAAATTAACCCTAGCCCCATTAGTACTTTCTCATACTATGTATAACTTAATTATCATCGAAATAATAATCATCGGTCAATCGCTAGTACCACGTAAATAATTAATCTTTTATGAAATTAACCCTAGCCCCACTAGTACTTTTCTTTTATTAAGCTCATTTGTTGCGAACCTATGTTACATTACGCCGGCTGTAATGCATCATAAGCTCACTAGTCTGATCAAATAGTTAGAGGTTAATGATCAATACTATTTGATAGACAGACGATGTCATTATTTAAATAGTAATCTCATTTAATTCTTACAATCACCTGCGTACAACTTAGTTAAATAAGTATTTAACCAGAGGTCAAAATTCCAGTACCAATCAAGATGTGATCATTCATCTTGTTGCATTAACCCTGGATCCCCACAGTAAATTGCGACGAATACATAATTAAAAGTCAAACAACAAGTTGGAACTTCCAGGATTTCCATTTAACACGTGCTGTGTTTCGTCTATTATGGAACCTGGTACATTCTTAACTTATCTGAGTAATAATTTCAGAGTAACAAGAATACGTTCAAATATAACAATTTATTAGTCAGGTAAATGTGTATTATGCCAATTCATTCAGTCAATTTATAAACAATCAATACAAAACATCAAATTCTCAAAGATAGATCCAAGATCAAAAGATGCATACCTGACAAGTTCTACATAGTGCAGAGTTTCTGAGAAACTAAGCACCATGGGCCACTCTGAATGCAGAGGCGCCCCGACCAGCCGGAAAACTGTTACTTAAGTAGCCAAAAAACCAAGAGATGTGTGGGTGTGTGTTGGATAACAATAGGGCATTTACATTCAGTGAGGGTTCCTGAACCCCCCGGTCACACCCTTAGTAGTGGTGCAAAAGATATCTGAAGTCATATAATTATTATTTGGTTATGGCTACTTCTGAGGGAATGAGACCATTGTACCAGTCGCACTGAGACATTTCAAATGATATCAAACATGATAGATACAGTCACTTGCATGGATATAGAACAGTTCATGCTTTGAGATGACCATTTTGTGTGAGTTCAGGGAAAGAAGGGGGTGAGGTGTTTCACACGTAAATGAAGGGAAGAGAAGGGTGTGAGTATGTGGGTGAAACGTAGGTCCCATTGTCCTTTCTCAGCTGGGCATCATGCTTTTCAGTCTCGTGTCTCTCTCTCTTAAATGAGGCATATTTTCATAAATCTTACAGTAGCAAGGGATAAGACAGCAAATAACCCAATGTTTAAGTCAAATTTAACTCAGCAATTTGGTTAACCTAACCTACTGGTTGGTTTAAACAAACAACCCAGGATTTGGGCTAAATAAGTAAACCCAGCACTTGGGTCAAAACAATCCAAGGTGTTTTCTGTCCCATAGTTACCCAGTGCCTGGGTAAGGGTTGGGTTAATTTTCAACCATGCATTTTTAGAGTGCAGTTTACAGTATACTGATGTCCAATTTCTAGGCTTTATTGGTGATAATGGACAGGATTGTTGGACCATTATTCCCTTTTTAGCTTATAAGTAGAGGACAGAAATAGCCAGACAGTAATGTGTGAATTGTTGAGTCTTTGCTTTTATTCTTGCCATATAAAGAATATAATTGCAACCCATTTTCTTGTGTCATTGATATTTAACTTTAATAGGTAGAACTGTCCGAGATATGAACAAAAGTAAGTGATGCATCAAAGTTAGATTTTTTAAAAAACTTCAATGGTTATAAAACTTTCATTCATTCTCTTTTCAGTTTAATTCCTTTATCAATCAGGGGTCACCACAGCGGAATGAACCGGCAACTTACCCAGCAAATGTTTTCCATTGCGAATGCCCTTCCAGCTGCAACCTATCTCTGGGAAACACCCATACATTTTCATTAACAGCTACAGACAATTTAGCTTACCCAATCCACCTATGCCACATGTCTTTGGACTGTGGGGGAAGCTGGAGCACCCGGAGGAAACACACACAACAAATGGGGAGAACATGCAAACTCCACACAGAAACGCTAACTAATAAATATTTTTAAAAAATACTTCGTTTTAAAATGTTGAACAACATTAATGATATGACGTAGTTTCAGAAACTTTCTAGTAGTTTTTATGAAGAGTAATTTGTACTTTTACCAAAGTACTTTTTAACACCAGTACTTTTAATTGTAATTGAGTAAAATTTCAGCAATGTAACAATGCTTGTAATTGAGTACAAATTTTTAGTACCCTTTCCTCCACTGGTTGCCAACTAATAAAATAAATAGTTTTTAAAAACAATACTATTTTGCATGCCTGTGAAATATGAATTACAAAATCTTTACATTATATAGAATTTTAGTTTACATAATTTTACTTGAAATACATAAGTGCCTTTAAACTTTAGGCAAAGGGGTTCCCTGCAAGAAATCATCATATTTGGGGGTCCATGAGATTAAAAAGTTTGAAAACTCCTGTTCTAAAGCGCTGTTAAGCTGTATTTTAATTTTACAGTGCTTTCTTGCTAAAAAATATGCATTTAAATGCCATTATTTAAAAAAAAGGGAGATTCAGGAAATATAGGTTATATTGAAATGGATTTTAGTAGCCTGATAAACTGTTACAAAAATATAATTACTCAGACTTATATAAGCTGAAGTTCACCAAATTTGTGTAATTGGCCAATTTGAACCCTGAAGTTGCATCTGTTATGTATACTTAATATCAATAAGATGGACCCAATAAATGTGTAATGTATCATGTAGCCTAACATAATAAAGAATCAGAACACTCCTCTCTGGGTTTAAAATGAAACCAAATTTTTGAAATAATTCTAACCCCTCCTTGTTGTTTGACAGCTACATTGATTGAAATGATGCCGTGCATACCATTCAGAAGTGTGCGTGTGTGCGCTTGCATACGAGTGTGATTTTACGAGTGCTCTTGTAGTTATATGCTCCCTCTGAGCCAAATAATGAGAAAGAACCAAATGTCCTACCACAGCTATGCTGATGACATTCAGATCTACATAGCCTTACTGCCTAATGACTACAGCCCCATTGACTGAGGATATGCGGATCGATCCTGAAGTATCGATATTTTCGATACTGGGAATGTATTAAAAGGATCGATCCTTAAGTAAAAGTATTAATATTTTCTGGGGGTTTTTCTTACTGAGTGATCAGAGATTTTGAAATATCTAAATAATTATAGCTCCGCATATTATATAAATATTTACTTAAACAGGAACACTAATGGGAACTATAATATTCTTCTGCTGTATCTCCGCTGATAGGTCAGTGTTATCTCAAGGCACAGTAGTACAGACACCACACTAGGGGTAGGCGATATGGAAAAATTATCATATCACGATTTTTTCTGGGAAAATCACGATTCACGATTTTTATCACAATTCTTTTTTTAAGTTGATTTTTAAAGTCTATTTTGCAAATTACACAGGTACAATACAACTAAACTAATGTCCCAATATTAAAATATACTATTCTGCAAAGGAAGAACAATCAACAAGACTTGCAATTACCATCAAAATGAACATTTAACAAACCTAACAAATCTTAGTTCAAATCAGAGATTATTAGAGACAGATCCTCAGCAACACCTTCAACAATGTAAATGGCTTTTTTTTTTTTTTTACAAAGTTAACAAAACTAGTAGTGTTTTGAATTTAATAAATGCATAATAATCATGATAACCATGAAACCATGATTATTCTTCAGACTACATGATTATACAACCAAAATCTATAATCGCTGCATCCCTGATTGTTTCGCAGTTCAAAACAACATATGAATGTGTTTGTAGAAGAAGCCTTTTTGAGCAATGCACTTATTTTGTTGTGCTTTAAAAATACAACATTTGAATGTGTTTGTAAAGAAAGCCACATTGTACAACGCAGTGATGTTATGTAGTTTTAAAGTACAACTTATTAACATTTTAATGTTGAAAAGGCCAATGTGGGTGCCTTATGCCGAATTCACACCAGACGCGGCACGCGCGGCAAAATCGCGCTATTCGAGCGTAAATAGACGCGTGAACATTTGAGTTTACTCGCTTCATTCGCGAGTACAAATCCACTTCATTCGCGCGTCAAATCCGCTTCATTCGTGCGTCAAACTGACTTGAGAAAAGACGCGGATTCGCTTGATGGGCAGGGCTTCTGTCTATGGGTGACTGTAGCTTTATTGCTAAATGGCTAACAGGGGTTTTATAGAGAGAATAACTGTGTTAATGTGCTTTATGAAGGCTAAAAAACAGCGTTGATTCGTTTGGAGCTGTATAGATTCCAATATAGAGTCCAATAGATTGATTCAGAGGTGCACAGAGCTCTGTGAGCTCATAAACTCCTCCAGACACTGAACCTGGATGATGGAAGCTTTCAGCGGTGCTTCTGACTGAACCAAGCCCAGTATGATGAACTGTTGTCGGTGTCGGCAGAAGGATTTTTTTTTTTTTTAAATTTTTTTTATTTGCAAAAAGACAGTTGACAAGTATGTATCAACATTTGTTTACAATATAGAATATAAATTACATTGTCAATGAAAAGATACAATAGAGGGAAAGACGGAAAGAGAAAAAAATAAAATAAAGAACATGAAATAAACTTGAGGGTAAGACATTTAAGAATCAATTACAGTATATAAATTAAAGTCCTTACAAAATGAAGTAGTTCTCCTTGCTTTCTTATTTTCAGATAATGAAATAATATTTAAATAATGACTGAATTCTTGCAAAAAAACTGGAAAGTATGGTTTGGTGTTAGTAAATTTGCATTTGTGGATATGGAATTTACAAAGAAAATAAATTAAATTTATAACAAAACAAGCATTTCCTTAATAAGAGGCAAAATCATAATATCCAAAAATTATTTCTTTAAAAGTAACAGAAAAGTTATGTTGTATGTTATCATTAATAAATGAACCAATATGTTTCCAAAATTGTACAGTATAACTACAATCCCAAAATAAATGATTAACAGTTTCTGTATGAAATTGACAAAATGAGCATTTTTCATCAATATCAGAATGAAACCTTTTCAAAAATGGTTTAATAGGATAAAATTTGTTGATTAATTTAAATGACACTTCCTTGACCTTGTTGGTGAGGAAATATTTTTGTTGTAAAGACCATATTTTTTCCCATTTTAAATCTCTAAATATATTACTCCAATAAGAGATTACAGGGGATACTGTAACAACATTTTCAATAAAAAGAGATCTAATTTGATAATTTCTATCTTTTTTATTAGAAAAACAAATTTTACCCACAAACGTCTCTGTCGGACCAGAAAAGTAATCTTTTTTAGGAGGAGAATGAATGCTATCTTTAAAGAGCATAGTAATTCCTGCTGTTATAGCTCCCATAACAATGGCGAAATCTTTCGTACTTATTGGTATGTTATATTCTGAGAGAAATTCAAAGTAATTCATTAAAATACCTCGGTTGTTAAATAATTGACTAACTAAAAGCAAACCGTTATTAAACCATTGACTGAAAAATAAAGATTTATTTTTATATAAAATATTCTGGTTATTCCAAATAAAAAATGTGTGAGGAGTAAAATTGTGTTTATAAATTAAAGCCCAGGCCAAAAGAACTTGTTGATGAAAATTTGAAAGTTTGACAGGAATTTTGGACAAATTATAGTTACACATCAACAAAAATTGAATGCCTCCAACAAAAGAAAAAACCTGCCTTGGAAAAATATTCCAAATTGAATCTTCCTTTTTTAAATATTGGTTTAACCAATTAATTTTGAAAGTATAATTTGACGAGCAGAAATCAATAGAATTAAGACCTCCTTTGTTGTAAGAATTTATTATAACAGACTTTTTCATATAGTGGCATTTATTTTTCCAGACAAAGTCTGTTAAAGTTTTGTCAATTAGTTTGCATGTAGGCTTATCTACGTACAGAGATTGAGCTGCATACACTCTAAAAACTGCAGGGTTGAAAACAACCCAATTTGGGTTGGTTTGGCAACCCAGCGCTGGGTCAAAAAGGGACATACCCAGCGCTGGGTTACGTTAACCCAACAATTTGGGTTACACGTTTAACCCAGCATGCTGGGTTGTGATTTTAACCCAACTATTAGTTAAAAATTACTCTCTGCTGGGTTGAATATAACCCAAAAAGGGGTCCGAAATTTAATCTAGAAACTGGTGATTAAAATCACTAAAATAAAAACAATTCCACAGCAATAAATACTTCAGTAATGAAATTTTATTTAAGACAAAACATAAAAAATGTGTCCATATGAGTTTAAGACATTTTTCCCATCTCCACCTCAGCATTAAGACAATTTCTATGACAATTTATCAAACTGTATCACAGTAACAGCATGCCTAAAGTCAGTAACAATGCATCAGACTGAAGTCAGACAAATTAACTTTAAAAAAATGCATATTTGAAACTTTTCATAATATTTACATCATGCATAAATCAGAAATCATCAGCAAGAATCAATTGCAATGTAATTGCAGAGTAGAGAAAAAAAATAGTATGCAGAAGCTATAATGAAAATGCATCTACATGACTGAAGTCAGAAACTTAAAATAACTTGTACGATAACTTAAAATACAAATTTGTGCACAAACATCATGGTGTATATATAAATAATCAACAGCAGTGAAGAAAAAATATGTGAAAGTAATAATGAAAAGGCATCAAACTGACTGAACAAAACCCCAAAAAAACTAAGATACAAATTTAAGATTAGGAAAAAAAAAAAAAAACATTTTATAACTTTCCCTTTAACAATTATGTGTAAACATAAATATATCTTGAGACATAAAGGAATCATCAGTAAGGATAATCAATTGCAATGTAAATGCAGTTTAGAAGAAAAATCAGATGTAGAAGTAATGATGAAACATGTAGATAGAAACATGGACTTTAAGAAAACAAATTTAAAATAGAAAAACATTTCATAACTTTTACTTGAACAATCATGTGCAAACATCTATAGATCCCGAGATATATAAGAGTCATCTGTAAGAAACATTAGTTGCAATGTAACTGCAGTGTAGAAGAAAATATATTTAGAATAAAAGTGCATCAAACTGATTGAAGTCAAATTTACTTCCAAGAAAACATGCATTTCATAACGTGCACAAACATTTATATCCATGAGCATCAAGATGACGGGTTTAGGCTGGAAGGGCATCTGCTGTGTAAAACATATGCTGGATAAGTTGGCGGTTCATTCCATTGTGGCGACAGAAAGAAGCGTTGAGGTCACAGTATTAAAAAATTACTGTTTGTCAGCAAAATTAATGCTCGCAGAACTGCCAGTGTCTCCTCCACAGGAAGTCCATACACCACAGTCTGTAGAAACTGCCACACCAGGGACCACTGCTTGGGGTAGTTCACACCAAAGATGTAGAATGCTTTAAAGCAAAGGTCCACTGCAGCAAGTAATGTACTTTGCTCATGTGCTGTGCCATTTATTATAGCAAAGGCTTGAAAGCAGTGGTAGTCTCCAAGCATGAGAACATAAAGAATTTCAATGGATGCTTGAATTCAATGGACGAAGATACTCAGCCATATTAGTCCCAATCTGAAAAATAAATAAATAAAATCATTAAGAATTAAAATGTTTACAAGTTTAATATCTTTAAAAAGTTAACTTTAGAACACCTAAAATACCTTTAGGAGCAATTAGGATCATAACACACCAAGCTATCAGCCAGTGTTGGCATTAGAAATCCACTTCCAGAATAACAACTTCCAGATGATGCACCCCCCCATTCATAAACAAATTTTGTTTTCTTTATGAAAACACTGCAGCATCATTCTTACTCATATAGTAGACTGATATGCTGCCCCGAGTTTAAACTTCCAAAATGCAGTTTAAATTCTGCTTCAAACAATCACAAATGCGATTGTAAACAATCCCAGACGAGAAAGAAGGGTCTTATACTGTATAGCACAACAATCTTCTTCTTTTTTTAATTAAAAAATACAATTTAAATACTTTTCAAAGTCAAACATTCATCTTGTCTTGCTCTGAACTGAACTGTGTGTATTCTAGCTCAAGACACTTAGGGCACTGAACACTCTGACTGTATTTTACACAGAATTTAGGGAGAGTAAGGCAACATGAGCATTTGAAATAATTAAGTATTTAAATTGTATTTTCTTAATGAAAATAGATAAGACCCTTCTTCCTCAGGTGAGGTTGTTTGCAACCACATTTGGGATCATTTGAAGCATTTAAATTTTCTTTTGAAAGATCAAAATTAAGGCACCGTCTCAGTCCATGGAGATCGAGAAAAATGCTGAAATGTTTTCCTAAAAAAATAAATAAATAAATAAAACAAATGACTGAAGAAAGAAAGACATGAACTGGGAAACATCCATACACACTCATTCACACACATACACAACAGGCAAGTAGTTTAATTAATTCACCTTTAGCGCACATCTTTGGACTGTGGGGGAAACCGGAGCACCCGGAGGAAACCCACACCAACACGGGGAGAACATGCAGACTCCACACAGAAACACCAACTGACCCAGCCGGGACTCGAACCAGAGACCTTCTTGCTGTAAGGCGACAGCACTACCCACAGCGCCCCCCTGCCGCTCTACTAACAAACATCAATAAACAAATAACATTTTCATTATTAATAAAATAACTGTAAGAAAAGCATTATGCATTAAATGCATCAAGAAACTTTTAACTGAATTGTTACCCTCTGAATCAAATAATTTGAATTTAATCAAAGACGAGGGAAGGTTCGCTCCTGTGCTAAAAATAAAAGAAAAAGCCACTAGTTGCATGAACAGTAAATTTTTAAAATTAACCAGTCAAAGACAAATTGGCATTTGTTTTTTAATCTCTCAGTTTAAAGTGTTGAAGTGGCTAATGATTACTAGGGCTGCCCTCTAATAATTGACTAATCATTAGTCAAAATGTATTAGTTGCAGAAAAAAAAAATCCACATTGGCAAAGTCACACAGATTGTTAACAGTTGATCTATGCAGTAGTAACCACATCAGGCATGATATCCAAATGCTCCCATCGACCTCAAATAAGCTATGGCTTACCATCTGAAATATAGTAGTAAATTTACATGGCTGCTCAATCTAATGCTAATGTAGAAATATGTGCACTAAATGTCTGTGCAGAGTGTGGAAGCTTAACAGCACCTGTGTGGTCACTTGCTCTCAAAATACTCTGCAATGTTTGGTCATTTAGATAACAATAATATACCTTTTGAAGATATGTTAAGACACTACATTTCTCTGTGTGCACTCACAATAAAAACAAAACACTGCAATCTTGTAAATAATGAAAGTAACAGGATGTGCTTTCTGCTTTCTCAGTCTCTATGAACTTGAGCACGGAAATCCAAAACTGTTTTTGTTTGCCTTATAAAATAGGCAATGTGGGCAATTAGAGACTAATTATTATGATTAAAATGGTTTATTAATAAATCTGTCATTTTTCAACTAATGCTTCAAATGAACATCACAAGTCAACCGGACAAATTTTAAGACAAGGGCATCCCTGATGATTACAACGAACCCAAGTAAAATATTACTACATACCTTCAAATGTGGGGATTAACTCTTCAAGATTCCATTCTTTTAGTTTGGTTTTCACCATTCATCTGAAATAGAACAACAGATAAAAGCATTTTAGCAAAATTAACTAAAAAAGATAATGTTAGCCAAAAGTCACTTTATCACAAAAACACCCCTGAATGATCATAATTATTCAGGAAGTCACATAAAACGGTGGTCAAACTTTTTTGCAGTCGAAGGTGATTAGGTTTGGATTTAGCCTTAGCTCAGACATTCCCATCTGCATCAAACTAACAATACATACAGGATTAAAGATAGCTTAAATCACGTTTAGGATGTAAAATGCTCAAAGTAAATTAATAACATTTGCTATTCAATGTACAGCTAAACAAAATGTACAAGCAGAGCAGGAAATTTATTAAGTATGTTCTGACCAAAAAAGCTGAATTTAACACTTGTTACAAATTGTTCCAAAAACCAATTAACAAATATAAGTAACGTATCCAACACAGTAGATTCAACTGTATCTAACAGAGTAGACACTAAAGACTCTAAAATATAGGGACTTTGCGTATACAAAAGTAATATTAAAAAAATACCTTATCCTTTCCAAGCTCCTTCCGATGTCAGGCGCGCTTTCCCATCCACTGAGCAACAGGTCTGGCCGCGGGGCAAAGCATCAGGTCGGCCGCGAGGTGAAGCAACAAGTCCGGCCGCGAGGCCGAGAAACAGGTCGGCCGTGAGTCGGAGAAACAGGTCCGGCTGTGAGTCGGAGAAACAG
>CAIGQQ010030960.1:0-13796 GCA_903798035.1 Danio albolineatus | reverse complement strand
CCGTGAGTCGGAGAAACAGGTCCGGCTGTGAGTCGGAGAAACAGGTCGGCCGTTAGGCGGAGAAACAGGTCGGCCGTTGAGGCGGAGGTAGCACATATCGTCAGAACACCGGCCGTGAGGCGAAGCTCGGTCGTCGCTTAGTCGTTAGGTTTAAAAAGGACCCTTTAAACACATCATACAGTAAACTAAACGTGTTATTTCTTATGAAAATTGTTAAATACAGACCAAATAACTTACTTCTCAGACAGAATTTCACTCGCTTCCTTCTAAAGACTGCGCAAAGAAAATGGCGGTTTCTCACGCTGATTTCTCTGCATGTCAAGAGGACGTGCGTGCTCTCTTTCACGTCCGCGTTCCCAACCCAGCACTGCTGGGTTGAAAAATCGGTCTTCATCTACAACCCAGCACTGCTGGGTTGTTGATGACGACCGATTTTCAACCCAAATTGGGTTAAATCAACCCAATTTTGTTACCTAGCAGTCTCAACCCAGCATTTGGGTTAAAAAACCAACCCAGCGTTTTTTAGAGTGTAAGAGAGACGAGACAGGCCCTCTGCTTCAGTGAGCAAAATTCTTCCTTTAATAGACAGATCTCTTTGAAGCCAGCTATTCAGTTTTCTTTTAGTTTTTGCAATGATTGGATTAGTTTTCATCACATCTATTTTTACCGTTATTTATAATTATGCCAAGGAAAGATACTGAGTTTTTAACAGCTATTCCACAAATTGACGAGAAACAACAATTTTTAATGGGTAGTAATTCACATTTGTTTAAATTAAGATTCAATCCAGATGCATTGGAAAATGTTTGGAGAGTATTTAAAGCAGTCGCCACTTGAGATGAATCTTTTAAAAACAATGTTGTGTCATCTGCTAGTTGACTTATAATCAAATCTGTACTTCCAATAGTAATTCCTTTTAGATTACTCCTTTTGACATTGTAAGAGTCCATGTATTAGCCCAACGACGAAGCTAACAGCATGGGTGAAGTTAAATGCATGTAAGCCTTTTAGCACATGTGAAGAGAAATATTTAACATATTTTAATTCGTTTCCAACTCCGAATTTAATCTGACTCCAATTTATTATAATTTGAATGCTCATACCTAAAGAGAGTTTGATTTAGCCACTAGATTATATCATATTAAGTCAGTGATTGTCAGGAAATATGAGAGTTTAAACAAGAATTGTATTTATTTGTCGGGCAAAGATTTTCCATTCCAATTCACATAATTATACACAAAATGTGCCAATTCAGATTGTACAACAGAGTTAAAGATTAATACCTGGCCATGTAGAAAGACATTGCAACATATAAGCTCTGAGACAGAGCCCAGAAACTTGTACGTTGCAACGGGGTCTTCTGGTTAAAGAATCCCCCGATCTGTACAAAACCTTAACCTTAAATACCCAACAGGGCGTCACAGTGACCCTTGCCTAGTGTATTGATGTGTTAATCACCTCTGGAGGGGGAGCATCTGGCAGAGATTTCATCAAGGTTAAAACCAAATTCAACAAATACCAGTGAAATATTATAATGACCTTAAGACCACTTTACCAATCACACAGAGACATTTAAAATGATACCAAACATGAATATAAAACTACAAGATGCACCAAGTTAAAACCTTGAACAGTTTATGTGAGATGTAAATGGTCTACTCTGATGGAGCAAAGACATACAGTCAGGAAGAGAGCTCAGGATGATTTGAATAGAACAGATGAACAGCTGGTCTTCTGATCTTCTTATATTAGCCTGTTCATTGTTTTAATGCTTGACCATTCTCGTGGTCTTGTCTCGTGGAATTCCATAACAATTTTCAGGGTTTATTATCATGGAGAGACATAGCCAATTCTTACAACATGTAAATTAAGAAACTGCACTGCAATTAAAAACAAATAAGGTGATACTGGGCATCCCTGCCTCACTCCACGATGTAAAAAAAACCTTGGGGAAGTACCACTGCTTAACTTAATTGAGCTATTTGCATTTTTATATAGCATTTTAACCATTTTACAGAAAGTAACACCAAATCCAATTTCTTCAAGAGCTTGAAATAAAAAACCATGTTCTAAAGTGTCAAAGGCTTTATAATAGTCCAAAAAAAATATTAAACCGTCTCCATCAATTACATCAGAATAGTCTAGGATATCTAAAATTAATCTTATGTTATTAGATATATGTCTATTTTGCATAAAGCCAGATTGAGTTTCATCAATAATAGAACGCAGAATGACTTTTAGTCTTTTAGCTAAGATTACAGCAATTATTTTATAGTCGTTGTTTAATAAAGTTATTGGACGCCAATTATCTAATAAGTTTTGATTTTTATTTGGTTTGGGGATTAAAGTAATCAAACCTTGGCATAAAGTAGGAGGGAGAAAAGAGTTATCTGTACTTTCCTTATAAACACTTAACAAGAAGGGAGCAATATTTTTACTAAACATATGGTAAAATTCTGAAATGAAGCCATCAGTGCCAGGAGACTTATTCAGTTTTAATGATTTAATTGCTTCTTCAACTTCTGTTAATGTTATAGGAGCTTCACAGAAAGCCTGATCAGCATTCTCCAATTTTTTACGCAAGATAATGACTCGAAAAAGTCTAAAGCATTTTGTTTATTAAAATTAGAGGTGTACAAGTCACTGTAAAACTTGGCACAAAAATTTTGATAATGGGTAAATTCAACTTTTTCAATATCAGACAAAACAGTTTTAGATAAAAAATCTGTAATTTTGCATATTATAAGACTTTCATCTTCTTTTCTTTTTTTTGCTAATTTACTGCTAAACATTCTTAAAAATTTTCCGATTTCATATTTTGCTAACTCCCAGTTCCTTCCAAAAATGTTTTCTTCATTTGCTTTTTTCCAGTACTTGCAAATTAAAAATTCAATTTTTTCTTTTACTTCTTTATGGTTAAGCAATGAAACATTCAATTTTCAGTAAGAATTGATTCTACGCAAGTTAGCAGTGTCTGAAAGAGGAATGGATATCGAGATGCATTTGTGATCAGAAAGTGGTGATGGAATAATGTCTGAATTAGCATTATTTAAATCTCTTGAGATAAGCCACAAATCTATTCGTGACTGTTTGGAAAGAGAGTTATTTCCCCATGTAAAACATTTTTGAGAGAGATGAGTGTCTCTCCAATTGTCAACTAAACAGAATCGTTCTATGAAAGTTTTAAAATAAAGATTTGAATTATCAGGTGATTTTGGAGGCCATCTGTCTAACATATTATCCAACACCACGTTAAAATCTCCACCAAGAATTAAAGAGGAATTTGGGTATTTAGCTAGTAATTTCAAAATTTGTTGTTCTATTAGCTCAAGAAATTTTTCATTCTCTTTTTGTTTATTAAACCCATAAATATTAACAATAATAAACATTAATTTGGATATTTCAACGACAAGGCAAATATAACGTCCATTTGAGTCACATTCAGAGCAAACAATTTTTCCATTAAACTGATTTTTAAGGATGCAAACACCAGCTGAATTACTTGTACCATGAGCCATCCATAGATCTAATCCCCACTGAGATTTCCAAAAATTATAGTCCTCTTTTGTGGAATGACATTCTTGCAAGAAACAAAAGTCAGTTTTAAACTTCTTCATATACAAAAATATTGCTTTTCTTTTTATAATATTTCTTAACCCTCGTGTATTAAATGAAATTATAGAAAGAGACATAACAAAGAAGAAATAACCTAAATAGCTTAACAAGTCTCAAAGAAGGATTTGCAAAGCTACATTCAGAACGATGAGAACTGCAAACTCTATATAAACTGCTATAAATAATGTAGTGTAAATCACTGAGCATAAATTTACCTCAAGGAACAAATATTTTCTAGACAAGCAATTTTCTGTTATGAAAAACAGCTTCAAATACTATAGTATAGGAGCTTTTAAATTGAACATTTTAACTATAGCCCATAATCATTCTAAGGATTATATTCAGTGACAATATTTTTTTCAGGTGTGTTAATAGAATAGTAAAGAATATAAAAATAAAATAAAATAAAATCAGAAGGTCAAATTCCAAACTGAGGCCTTTGTTGTAATGTCCCCTTCTGTTATTTGCTTAAACGTGTAAAAAATAAATAATTTTCACCATCAATTTCACAATTAGAATGTTTTTTTTTTTTTTTTTTAACCAACTCAATATAATAAACATACACCTTTCCATGTAAAGTCTCAAACTGGAGGGAACATTTCGTTTCCTTCTACGAAAGCCCTACCTCCGATGAAGTAGGCACGTTTATTATCTTTTCTTGCTCTCTCCACTGCTGGCCATAGTTTATTTCTGCTTTCTTTTTCAGCGAGGGACAAGTCTTCTGATATTTTAATCTTATTTTCACGCAAGAAGGCAGAGTCCTTTGCTGCACGCCAAACAGCATCGCGAAAAAAACGGGAAACAAATTGTAGAATGATTCCTCTGTTCTTGTTTGGTTGCTTGCGACCTAACCGGTGTACAGTGTCGATTGCGCTGGAAAGTTTGTCCTTATCCTCTGGTAAGAGATGCTGACAAACATCGATGACCTTTTCACGAACATTCTCTCCTTCATTTTCCGGAATGCCGTGTAGCCTTAGATTCCATCGTCGCGAGTAACTTTCTAACTGTGACAGCCTTCGGTCGTGTCCGGTGCATGTTTCCTCTAATTTACTCATTGTGGATTCCATCACTCCGTACTTGTTTTTCAGATGGTTAACCTCAGCACTCACGAATTCGATAGCTTCTTTCACACCTGTAATTTGTTTTGTATTTTCATCAATTACCTGCTTCATGGAGGTAATCGCTCGTGTATTTTCTCCAATAACATTTTCCAACGCATCAGACCGGGTGTTTATTAACTGAGAAAGAGCTCCGAGTTGCGAGAGAATGGCAACATCCGATCTTTCTGTTTTCTGTTGTTTTGAGGCAGGCGATTTGCATGGAGTATCTGGAAGTGCAGGGAATTCTTCCTCACGGACCATAAATTCGTCAAAGTCCACATTTATTTTCGAATAATTGTGTACTTTTTCCGTTTCGAAACTATAAGAAGCTTCCAGCGTTTTACTCACGTCACTGCTAACATTAGCAGAATTAGCTTTCCCCAGAGAAACGCTCCTGTTGTTCTTTCTTTTTTCCGATTTACCCATCTTGTCACTGATATAAAATAGCACAGTGCGTATTTACATAATATTCCCTTTTAGCACAGAGTATGTACAAAATCTAAATACACTACTAGCTTACACTGTTTGAGTTTACAGAGCACATCGATTTACTTGTTGCTAGAGCGCCATCTTGAGCGCGTCCCTCGGCAGAAGGATTTCCCCAGTACACCCTCAACAGGCGCTACGTCATAATCACACCCCCACAGGAGCAAGCTCCTGATTGGTTAACGCGGCGCGGAAGTCCGCTGAAGTTCAGATTTTCAAACTGAAGCGATGCGCGCGAATTGCGTGTTAAACGCGTCAAACGCGCAAAACGCTCAATTCACGCGGCGCCATTCGCGCGTATCAGGCCATCCGCGCCGCGCCATTCGCGCAATTCGCGTCATTCGCGCCGCGCCATTCACGCGTATCGCGCCGCAGCATGCCTATTCGCGCCTCTGCATTGACTTAACATGTAAATGACTCGTGCTTGACGCGTCTTCCGCGTCTGGTGTGAACGCACCATTAAGGAGCAAAATACAGCATATGGGCTCTTATATTGCTGTTGTGTCATCATCACTTATATTGAAAGTATGTCTGGCCCCTCATTTGGGATGCTTTTCATGCCAACTACGGTCCGTGTTATTTCAGTGACAAATGTCGTGAGCGCAGTCTTACGGGGCGAGATCACATTTATGTACAGTAATATGAGCATGCAGGTCTCCGCTTGCGCGCCTTTTTCCTCCTTTCGTGCACAAAACTTCTTGCGCCCTCAAATAAACGCTGCCGAAGTGTGATTTAGTGCGTTTATGTAACGCGTATGTCTCCAACATTTATAAGATTTGCTATGAATATTTACGAATGTCTCCAATAAACCTACAGAGCAGCATTAATGCGTCCTGAAGTAAAGTGAAGTAGCTATAAACTCCAGCAAGATAAAGTCATTGTATGCCGAAGCGTAGAGCTTTATCTGTAAAGTATACTTATGGAAACTGTTCATCTTTACTGAAAGCTGCGCCTGTATGCTGGCATCGCGCATCGCGCAGCCCTGTCAGCATGTAACCTTAAAGGGTTAAACAAATGACGCACAGCACTATGGTTACACAAAAGTTCCCGCTGTTATAATTCACTTAGCCTACCTTTTAATACATTTTGGTGCGATTATAACCCGCTATTGGAAAAAAAAACAACGACAGACGAGTGAATGTTTTGAATGAGAAGCAGTAATGTAGCCGTGGCGGGATGAATTTAGGTGAGGCGCCCGTTATGGAAGAATGAATGTAGCGGAAGCACGGCACTATATACTGTATGGCGATACAACGATTTTTCGGAAAAAGTGGATCGTGCAGTAATTATTATCGTCCACGATTAAATATCGTATTATCGCACAGCCCTACACCACACACACACCCAGCGCGGGTTGTAAACTCCAGAGCAGAGCTGTCAACATCATGACTGAGCGTAAATGAAGCATAATCCAGAGTTATCGTAAAAGTAATCAGCTAAGGGGAAAAAAATTCAACATTCAGAGAAATCAACATTCAGAGAAATCAGAGAGCACAAATGAATATTGTAACTTAAATTTAAGATTCAATCAGAGGTTCTGCAGCTTTGACCTTTTAAATAAGGTGAAGTTCACTTTTGCAGTGTATTATTTTCCTTATATATGATGCTGTTTAGCCAATTATAGTTTTGTAATTTTAATAAATGTAAAAAAGAATCGTGTTTTATTTAATAATAATAATAATAATAATCATAATGGTGATAAATATTTCTTTAAAAATCACTTTAAAATATTTAATTTACAAATTGATAGGTATGGATTTAAGTATCGTTGTATTGAAGCCTGTATGAATGCACTTATTATTGTACGGTTCTATACCACCTTAAAGAATAGATTATCCAATTGATGTCCAAATAAGAGTAAGAGTATAGGAGTCAGATGTGATGTCATCAGCCAGTATGCACATTTGCCATCTTCATATGCCATGAAGGTATATAATGTATAATGGGGAGTGTGTGTGTGTGTGTGTGTGTTAAAGCAAGTGATCAGATGAATTTAAATGTCTCTGTATGTAGTTGCAGGTGATTGTTGGTATGTGTAGTTCTTTAATAAAAAAAAAGGCTTAACTAGTTCTCAAACTATTCACACAGAACATGCTGCGTCATTAACACTACATGTGAATATACACGTAAAAGATCACGAACACAACATAATAAACGTGTTCTAATACAGTTGAAAATATAAATATGTATATCGTTGTATGTAAATACACATTAAAGGATAATTGAAGTAAATGTACTATGAACACACACGTTCCGCAATGTCGCACACCATTGACGAACTGCGAAACAAATCACACCACATCTACATCTTATCTGATAAGTTTCAGTCAAACTGCTTGCTCTGGGAATGCTGTAGTTGCGATCCTAACAGTTTGTTGGCTATAATGCTCTAAACTGGTGACTGAGCATCACGATGCGCACCTGCCTTTTCCTCTGCCTCTTTCATCTTGTCTAATAATCTCACGTTATTCACTAAACTCGCGAGCGGACCGCTTAACCACGCCCATATAATAACGTAACAGGTAAAGAATGAATATGCAGTTAGAAACGGAATATATAAACAATCTTTTGAACAATCGATATCGATGATTCTTGTCCTGAAATACTTTGTATCGGATCGGAAACAAAAATATTGGTATCGCCCATCCCTACCATTGACACCCTCTGCCAATGCATTGATGAAATTAACAATTGGATGTGCCAAAACTTCCTTCAGTTAAACAAAGAGAAAACTGAAGTCATTACATTTGGGAACAGAGATGAGCTTCTCAAGGTGAATGTGTACCTCGGCTCTAAGGGTTATACAACAAAAAATAAGGTCAAGAATCTTGGTGTGACTCTGGAGTCAGATCTGAGTTTCAACAGTCATGTAAAGCAGTAACTAAATCAGCATACTATCATCTCAAAAACATTGCAAGAATTAGATGTTTTGTTTCCAGTGAAGACTTAGAGAAACTCGTTCATGCTTTTATCAGCAGCAGGGTGGATTACTGTAATGGCCTCCTCACTGGCCTTCCCAAAAAGACAGTCAGACAGTTGCAGCTCATCCAGAACGCTGCGGCCAGGATTCTGACCAGAACCGTGAAATCAGAGCACATCACACCTGTCCTCAGGTCTTTACACTGGCTCCCAGTTACTTTCAAAATAGATTTTAAAGTATTATTACTGGTCTATAAATCACTAAATGGCCCAGGACCTCAATACATTACAGATATGCTCACTGAATACAAACCTAATAGATCACTCAGATCATTAGGATCATATAAACTAGAAATTCCAAGAGTTCAGTCAAAGCAGGGGGAATCTGCTTTCAGCTATTACGCCCCTCGCTGCTGGAATCAGCTCCCAGAAATGATCAGATGTGCTCCATCATTAGGTACATTCACATCAAAACTGAAAACACATCTGTTTAGCTGTGCCTTTACTGAATGAGCACTGTGCTACGTCTGACAGATTTTACTATTGTGTCTTTCTTTTTTTTCCATTTTTTTATAACTTGTTTTAACACATTTTAATCTGTTTTTACTCATTTTTATTATTTGTTTTTATTTTCCTATACTTTAATTTTATTTCTGTTTATGTAAAGCACTTTGAATTGCCACTGTGTATGAAATGTGCTATATAAATAATCTTGCCTTGCCTTGCCCTTAAGGAGTCACACAAGAAATACTTGTGTTAAAGTTGCTTGTTTTTTTTTGTTGCTGTTTTTTTGGTTTATGCAAATTGCCAGGACCATTGTGTATGAAATGTGCTTTATGAACAAGTCTGCCTTTCCTTCAAAACCAGTTGCATACCTTAGATGTCGACACTGGGTGTGTGACAGAACTCAAAACATTTTTGTATTTTAATATAGAAACTATGGTCATAGATGAGAAAATTATGGCAAGTTTATTTATATAGCACATTTCATAAACAATGGTAATTCAGCGTGCTTTTACATAAGAATAAAAGAAACAACTACAAAAACTTAGATCTGACTCTAGAATCACACCATGACTTTACTTTATTGTTTGTTGTTTGTGGGCCAAGGTAAGCACCTACGTTGAGAACCTCATCTCTGTTCTTAAAAGCAATCTTTTTAACTGAAGAATGTTTTGGCAATTCGAACTGTTAATTTCATCAATGTATTGGCAGAGGGTGTCAATGGGGCTGTAGTCATTAGGCAGTGAGACCAAGTAGATCTTAGTGTCATCTGTGTAGCTGTAGTAAGACATTTTGCTATTCTCATTACTGGTTCAGTGGGAGCATATAAAGGTTGAACAGGAGAGGTGCCAAAATTAAACCTTTTGGGACTCCACATGTCATTGGTGTCCACCTTGGCCCATGGTCACCTATACTGACATATTCAATTCAATTCAGTTCATGTTTATTTCTATAGCGCTTTTACAATGTAGATTGTGTCAAAGCAGCTTAACATAGAGGTCCCTTGTAAAGTCCAGATTTCAGGGTTGAAGTTCAGTTTAGTTCAGTTCAGTGTGGTTTAAATTTCACTGCTGAAAGATCAGACACTGAAGAGCAAATCCATCCATGCACAGCTCCACAAGTCCCAATCCAAGAGAGCCAGTGGCGACAGTGCAAAGGAAACTCACCAATTGACGAAGTGAAGGGGAAAAAAAACTCAACTATTTTTCTTGTGGTCGAATTTCCTGTGTGAAGCTGCAGTCTGGGTACCGGTGGCTGGCAAACGCTGGACGTCTATTATGAAGAACTGCAGGTGTGAGTAGGTTACAGGCGGGTGATCAGGCTGGCTCACAGGATCAATGCAGAAACTCGTCTACTACTGGGGTCTTTTAGGAAACAGTGTCATGCTCTCTGCTCCTCTATGACCACCACAGCATCAGTTCATGAAACGGCCTGGTCCAGGATATTACAGGTGGTTGTTAAGCCTTGTCACCTGTGTGGAGCACACTCATGCATCGTACTGTTATGTGATGTTTTGAGTGTTTGCTTTACTAAAAAGATAGGTCTTCAATCTAGTTGTAAACTGCGAGAGTGTGTCTGAGCCTCGGACATTATCAGGAAGGCTGTAAGAACACACTGCAGAAGATGTGCAGAACTTTTTAAAACCGTCCGAATCAGGCCTGGAAATTGGGCCCACCGTGTCTCAGTCATTTAGACCTAGCTTGAGGGCTCACACCATCACCATAACAAAAGGAACCTGTTTTGTGCAGTGCTTTGCGCAGATGTTCGAAAGACCCTTCAGCTAACTTTGTTAATGATTAAGTCTAAACAAAGGCATTTCACAGGAATTTTCTGCGGGCTTTCCATCACAAGACTTTTGAATGACTCCCTGGTCATGTGCTCGCCTCGAGGGCATCCTGCTTACAGCCCATGAAATGACGATGATGACGACCGACGATGATGACGACCAACGATGAAATGATGAAACGATGAAATGCAAGACAATCTCTTGAAATGTGCAAAACAAAGGCAGATGCGTCTTTTGAAATTATATGCTATAGGTTTTCCTCATATGTTGTGTGTATTCCAACCAACCAGGTTAATCAATGTGTTGTTTTAACCCTTATAACAGATAAAACTTCTGTGTGTGTCTGAAATGTTTCATGTCTGGTACTAAATTAAATCTAGTGACATTTGCAATACAGAGATGTAAATGAAAAGTTTGTAGTATGAAATAATATTCATTTTGTAACATTTGATATAAGAGTTACAAACTTACAAGGGATTTTACCACGTGAAACCAACATGCATTCTCTGTTAATCATTGACCTTTACTACATGATATGGGGCGTGGTCGCTTTAAAACGCCCTGCAACCGTAAAATCTTTGCTTGTTGCATTAGCTGCTCGCTAGTGCACTCTGCCCCCTCTCGCCCTGCACAGACACCGCGCCGCCACACGATTGGGTCACCACGAACTTTCCATGCAAGTTTCGACAAAGCCGGAACCGCACGAACTTATCAGAGTCCGTCACCTCAGTAACCCAAGACAACAGCCAATCACGAGGGAGTGAACCCAAAAGACGTCACCGAAGCGAGTCACCACCCAATTAGGATCAACATGCTTCCCGAGGCCAAGCCGGCCGGCGAGGGAAAATTCAAGATTCAAGACTTCAGCAAAATCGCAAGTACCACAAACTAACGTTGTCTCTAACTGATCTGGTGCAGATTGATCTTAAGCAGTTAAAGATAAGCCGAATCTCTGCTTTTGTGGTTTCTCAGGTGTGATTCTAAGATCTAGTCAGAAGTACTAGAATTGATTTGGGTCTGTTGTCAACTCATTTTGCATCCTCTGAACTGCCTCTGTGTGTATGTGTGAATGTGTGTGTGCGTTCGTTTGTTGTTTGCTTATTACGTAGTTAGTTTCATGTATCGTAGTGTAGCTCAATAAATCTTTGTTCTCATTTTGTACGAACTGTGTTCTTGTTTATGTGCTTATCAGTCATTGTCTCGAGCTGTAGATTTTGTTACCTTGCTAAAAGTAACCTAATACTGTGTTATGTTATTATTGTTGGCCACGTAAATAATATAAACAAGATTGGTAAACACTAAGTTATCTATTTGCTGGAAAAATGGTAGATAAAGTGTGAATCTTTTGATCTGATTCAATCTGGCTCTATTGAGTCGAATCCTCAAGATTCGATTCATTGAAATGAGCTAATAAATTCCTTATCGGTCTATCAATGTAGATTGGACCCCTACAGGCTATTCCAGAGTTTAGGAGCCATAAATGAGAAGGCTCGACCCCCTTTACTTGACTTTGCTATTCTAGGTACTACCCGAAGCCCTGTGTTTTGAGATCTTAAGGAGCGGATTGGATTTTAGTGAGACAGAAGGGTGCTAGAAGCTAGATTATTTAAAGTTTTATAGGTAAGAAGCAATATTTTATAAATAAATACGGAACTTAGCAGGCAGCCAGTGTAAGAAGGAAAAAAATTGGGGTGAGTAACCTCTCCCTTCAAGATAAGATCTGAACAGTTTGAGGACCGTCCCAGAAAGCCCAACCAAGTTTTCCAGCCTATCCAGAAAAAAAAGACCTGTTGCAATAGCAAACATGTCGTGTTGTGCAGTAGGATGCTAAATGTGACCTCCGGTGGACCCAGTAGCAGCCTCTAAAATGAAACACTGATTCAGTTTCACATGAGGCGGTTATTAATTAGAAAATAATATAAATGTTACAAACGTAAACATTACTGTACATTTTCTTTGATTAAACCACCCGGAGGTGTTGGATACATTTTTGGACACTTTGGATTTTTTGATGTCCACAAGTAGTTAAATTAAAGCAGTATTCAAATCAAATCACTTTTATTGTTACATCATCAGCAGCATGTATGCTATGAGGAGTGAAAAGCTTAGGTGCTGCCTCCAGACAGTGCAAAATTCAACATACAACAACATACTCCCAAAAGGAAACAAAACAATGTACAATTGCAATGTTGACAGCAATACGTATAAGACGATGAATATGTAAATAGGTGTATTATGTAAGTTTAATGTAAACTACTAGGTGTAGTATTGTTTAAGGTATGGATTGATTAAAGTGCAGTGCATGCTACATGTTGATGGTGTGCAGTGAGTGGTATGAGAATAGTTTGTGTGAGGTGTGTCAAGTGTTCGTCAGCCTGATCAGGTCTGTGGGAAGAAGCTTTCCTTCAGTTGGCTGGTGCGTGACCGGATAAGTTTTCTTCATATTTACCCACACAATAGGTACCTTCATTTCTACAACCCTAAATAAGAAAAAGTTGGGAAAGTATGAAAAATGCAAATAAAAAGAAAGCGATTTCTAAATTTTTTTTGACTCGTATTTTATTACAAACACTATGAACACAAAATATTTGATGTTTTGTCTGGTCAACTTAATTTCATTTGTAAATATACATCCTTTCCTGTCATTCAGACCTGCAACACTTTTTTAAAAAAAGTTGTGATAGGAGCAGTTTTCCACACTGTCGCAACTTTTTTTCTGGTTTGGGGTTGTACAATTACCTGGAAAGGATGTGTGTTTACAAATAAAATGGAGTTGAGCAGACAAAACATGAAATATTTTGTGTTCATATTGTCTGCAATGATATACAACGCAAAGTCAATTTGGAATTCATTACCCTCTTTTTTTTTATTTGCATTTTTCATGGGGTTTATGCGATTTGGCGTTGCACATTAAGATATGTTTGTAATCTATTAACTAAATGGGTACAATGTAGTTTAAGAAATGCATTTTTGTGAGGCATTAAATGATGCAAGCACCAGTAAATTGAACATCACAAAGCTTAGTAAATTCTGTTTTCATTATTTCAATACTGACCTCATAAATGTTTTGCTTTCACCATATCTTTAGTAAATCCTAACTGTTTTTTTAAGAGTGTCAGGGCTGGGAGGGACTTACTTAAACCAGTTAGGCTTGTTAAAACAGTATATCTCTTGAGGGGTTTTAATGTTTGACCAGACACTTGACAGAGCAAAGGCTGGTATGTATGAATATTAATTTATATTTAGTAGCAAAACTTTTTTTTTATTTTTAATGTTTAATATTTTGGGTCAAGTCAACTTTTATTTATAGAGCACTTTATGCAATGCAGATTGTCAAAGTACCAAAATGAGTATAAAAAAATATTGGAATAAATAATTAAATATTG
>CAIGQQ010030946.1:0-11286 GCA_903798035.1 Danio albolineatus | reverse complement strand
AAACGTAGCCCTATATACATTTCTGGAGATCACAAATTATGTAGCCAGAGTTAAATATGGCTGCATTTCGTCTTTAAAATGAACGCTACGACTCTTCTAAAGCATAAAAGTACCTCAATATGTTTGCAGATGTTTAAGAAAAGACAAAAACCTGTACTTTTTTAACCAACATATATAGGCTCATTCTGAAAACGTAGGCCGTTATACATTTCTGGAGATCGCAAATTATGTAGCCAGAGTTACGTATGGCTGCATTTCGTCTTTAAAACGAACGCTACGACTCTTCTAAAGCATAAAAATACCTTAATATGTTTGCAGATGTTTAAGAAACATGCTTTGAGCATTCTTGTTTATCTGAAAAACAATGCTGAAGTCAGATATTCTGCTTTGAAAATGTGCATTACGTGTACGTCTGTCTTTGCTTTGGTCCCTTTAACCCGCCCACGGCCAGTTTAGCCAATTATATTCGAGCACCACAAGTTGCTTTGATGCAAAACAGCATATTTCATTCATTCAATTATTCAGAAAGGCTCTCATAGCATGCACCCGCGACCGAAATGCGACCTCTGGTGTACAGTAGCAGGCTACGAAACAAGACAGATTTAGAGTTCCACGTAAGGTGGTTATTAATTAGCAAATAATATAAATATTATGATTGTAAACATTTGGTGAGCAGGTAACATTGTTATTCCATGTCCTAACAACACGATTTGTCCTAACAACAAGATTTGCAAAGACAAAACACTAAAGAAATTAAAATACAGCCATTTAGAAGCACAGAATAGTGCATTCACTGCACTCCAACGAAATTGTAAGGTTTATAATTTAATTATTACATATTAAACCTCTTTAACATTATTAAATGTACATACTGAATCACTGATATGTGTTGGCTTGCACTGAGTCACAATTCTAAACTTAAATTTTAAACAGTTTATTTTATTTTCAAGATCTAAGGTGAACTATCTGCTCCTGTTTTCAGTAGTATGACAATAAATGTCATGTAAAATGGCATTTAAACTCACATTATAATCATTTAACATGGAATAAAGAACATGAGGTGTACCTGAGGTGATCACTGTGAGTTTATCTTAGCTTATCTTTAGCTGTGAGAAATAGAAGCTGTTTCTAAAATATCAATTTCAGGCTTTGGTAAGAACAAAAATTCCTTTCAAGGTGTAAAATATTCCTTCTATCACATTCCGTTGCTTTTATTTACAACACGGCTTAAATCCACCTTAAATCAGCATTCAGGCTTGACAATCAGGCTCTCTCCTGTTGGTGTCGTCAATCTGGCAACCTGCGCTTGCCTGTGTTTTGAACCAGGAGTGCAATACCTAGTTCAACCACCAGGTGCCAACCTCACAAACTGCACATTTCACAAAAGCACATGCAGTCAAATAATAATTCTGAAGCTCACAACATGTCTTTACGCCTTTAACAGAACACTCCACTTTTTTTTCTAAACAGTCTCATTTTACAACTCCTCTAGAGTTGATCAGTTTACCATCCATTCAAGCAATCTTCAGGTCTGAAGGGAGCACTTTTAGCTTAGCTTAGCATAAATCGTTGAATCGGATTAGACCGTTAGCATCTCACTCAAACCTTCCAAAAAGAGTTTCAATGATATTCCTATTTAAAGCTTGAGTATTCTGGTGTTATATCATGAACTAAGGCCGGTGGTAAATGAAAAGTTGCTATTTTCTTGGCTGATATTTTAGCGTAATAATAAGCAAGCGTTGCTGCCGCACTTTGGCTGCAGCAGGTGCAATGATATTACACAACACCTGAGAATAATCGCAGCAAGGTAACATCGCTGTGTAAACTATCCCTTTAAGGATGACAAGTCAAACAAATACAATAAATATATTTAAACCATTTGAAATTGGCTGCTTAAGCCATAGAATTGTCTTATAAACATAAGTCTAAATCTAATCATCGTCCTGATCTCTGGAGGTGCACTGCTGGGTTATATATCAAACTAATTGAGACTGGATGTGAAAATCCCATTAGGAGGTCCATTTAATAGATTTAACATGTGTATTTGCCACCTGATAGCTTGAGGCTGCATTACTGTAAGATCATAAGACCGGGGTGCAAATTACAGGACGAGCGGGGGTGTTATAACACCCTCCAGAGTAGCCAAGACAAAAGGTTGGGGATACATAAACATGTTTTATTTCTATGCTGGTTAAGTGACTATTTTGTTTGATTGAAGGAACTATGAAGTATTCATGAACATACTGTAATACGACTCGAAAGGAAACAATTTGAATGATGTGAATGTTGTTAAATCTGAGGATGTGTTGACTGCAATATATAGAACAGGTGTCATATCTGTTTATGTCATAGCTGTTATTATATCATAGATTCTTAGCATAGCTAGAACATTGCTTTGACCAAACGTAAGCCAAGAATGAAATACTATTCGTTTTATAATAGTACATAACGCTTATGTTCCACAAGCGAAAACTCCATTAAATGCTTGGGTTGAACATCTGTTCACATAAATTCATGTTATTTCTGAATTAAAATAAGAGCTCAACGTATCTGACAACAAATACCTGAGAAAAACACTGAAGTGTTTAAAAACAACGTTCCTCCAAGAAAGATAGGAAGACATTTGAATTTAGGATCTGGAGGAATTTCAGTTTGTAAAGGGCAAGGGCACAAGCCTAAGTTGAACAACCGTGATCTCCGGTCCCTCAGGCGCCACTGCATCAAGAATCGTCGTTCCTCTATAAGTGATATCACTACATGGGCTCAGGACTACTTTGGCAAACCTTTGTCAATTACCACAGCACAGTGAATGCCAGTGAAAACTGTACTGTGCCAAAAGAAAGCCCTATGTTAACAGTGTCCTCAAGCGCCATCAACTTCTGGGATCAGAAGCATCTGCACTCTCAGAAAAAATGGTACATTGTTGTACCGAAGAAGATACAAACCCTTGTCACTGCTCACTGGGGCAGTACCTTTTTATGGAAAGAATTGTACCTTATGCAAAGAAACAAATTTGTACCTATTAAGGTCATGATTTGTACCATGGGAAACCAAAATGTACCTTTGTTTTTAAAAACCTGCAGAGACAATATTGTATACTTTGTGAAAGGTGAAACCACAGTGACAAGACACTTTGTACCTTAACAGTGTCAAAAATGCTTACCAAACATTTATTAAAATGCCTTGAATGTTTAGTTTACAATACCTATTATACCTATTAGTTTTACCAGTTGTTTTCTATTATTGTATTATAGGACTAAAAATGTATGTTTATAAGTATCTTTAAACATATACTTTTAAATGATGATTCTTGTTTTAATATGGAAATTATTCATGAAAATCACTTTGCCTTTCCAGTCACGTTTATTTTCATAGATACTGTAATAAAGAAGGAGTTGTTCAACACTTTTTTACCTTTTATATGAGAACAATTGTGTAGCTTCATTTCAGTTGTACCATAAAAGGCACAGAACAGTATCATAAGAGGCCTTTTCAGTACCATATAAGGTACAATTTTTAGGTACAAAAGGTACAAAACTGTACATTTAAGAACATTATTTGTACCATTGTGTACCTTTTGTTCTGATAGTGTGGGATGGAACATCACACAGTTCAAACATGTACTGATGAATCAGTATTTGAGGTATTTTTTTGGGAGAAATGGACGCCATGTGTTTTGGACCGAATAAGAAAAGGACTGAAGAAGTCCAAAAGCCAGGGTCTGTCATGGTATGGGGTTGTGTCAGTGCCCGTGGCAAAGGTAACTTGCACTTCTCTGATGGCACCAATAATGCTGAAAAATAGGGGGATTCATGTTTTAATATCAAACATCTGAAGTTATAACTTCAATAATAGAGGCCACTTGCTGTAACTTTTAACATTTAAATCAAATTTAATTCACTCAAAAAATGTAATTTTGCTGTTTGTTTAAACTACAGTTGAAGTCAGAATTATTAGCCCCCCCTATTGATTTTTTTCTTTTTCTTTTTAACATAGGAAGGTAATAAATTACCTTCACAGTATCTCTGATGATATCTTTTCCTCTGGAGAAAGTCTTATTTGTTTTATTTCAGCTAGAATAAAAGCAGTTTTAAAAAAAACAACATTTTAAGGTCAAAATTATTAGTCCCTTTAAGCTATATTTTTTTCTATAGTCTACAGAACAAACCTTATTTTATACAATAACTTGCCTAATTACCCTAACTTGCCTAGCTAAAATATTATTAAAATATTATTTACCGTCATCATGGCAAAGATAAAATAAATCAGTTATTAGAAATGAGTTATTAAAACTATTATGATTAGAAACGTGCTCAGGACATGTCAACTTATACTAACCCTACCCTTAACCCCAACCTAACAGTCTACTTATAATCTAATGAGAATTATTTGCAATGTAACTCAAATTTAACAAACGGACCATCAAAATAAAGTGTGACCAAATATTCTCTCTGTTAAACAGAAATTTGTGGAAAAAATAAATAGGGGGCTAATAATTCAGAAGGGCCAATAATTCTGACTTCAACTGTACATAATTAAATTGAGCTGAAACAAGTCAATTTCTGAGTTTTTTGTGGGGACAGCATAATAGTTTTATGTTTAATCCACTTAAATATGTCAAAAGTAATAAGTTATCTTAATTACTTTATGGGCGCCACGGTGGCGTAGTGAGTAGCACGTTCGTGAGTAGCACGTTTGCCTCACAGCAAGAAGGTCGCTAGTTCGAGCCTCAGCTGGGTCAGTTGGCATTTCTGTGTGGAGTTTGCATGTTCTCCCCGTGGTTGCGTGGGTTTCCTCCGGGTGCTCCGGTTTCCCCCACAAGTCCAAAGACATGTGGTATAGGTGAATTGGGTAGGCTAAATTGTCCGTAGTGTATGTGTGTGAATGAGTGTGTATGGATGTTTCCCAGAGATGGGTTGCAGCTGGAAGGGCATCCGCTGCATAAAGCAAATGCTGGATAAGTTGGCGGTTCATTCTGCTGTGGCGACCCCAGATTAATAAAAGGACTAAGCCGAATGAATAATTACATTATGTTGTCCCAAAACAAATCGATTGTGTGAAACCCATGCTGCAGCATTTTTACAGTGTCGAGGTAAATATTGACAAATCCAATCATTGGTTGATAATTCAAACTAAATGACTTTTTTTTTAACAACTATTGGGTTTATCTGTATTTTATTCTAATATAACCCAACATTTAAAAAAAAATACTTTAAAAAATCCAAATATCAACAGAAAAAGCAAACACAAAAATAAAAGCGTATCTGTTCATGAACTACATATAATAACAACATTTAGCCTATAAGCTTGATGAAATAAATGCTAAACTAAAGAAAACAAATTTTAAAAGCTAGAAAATTGTGTCGAATTTAGATTAATAATACGGATCAAAGACAAAACATTGCTGTTATATGGAAAAATACATTTATAAGTGATTTGGTATACATAAAAGCCTATTTAGTTAAGACATCTACTTAAAGGTTTCAATAACTCACAGATTCTGCTGTTTGTTCAAACTACTTATTTACATTGAGCTGAAACAACACAATTATTGATTTTTTTGGGGGACAACCTAATTGTTTTACGTTCAATCCACTTAAATTTGCAAAAACTAATAACTTAACTTAATTTCTTCATGTTGTCGTAAAACAAATTGACGGTGTTGAGCACTACTTTATCGGGGTAAATATGGACAAACCTACCACTGGCTAGTTATTCAAATTAAATTACTTTTTTTTTTTTTTTTTTGCACAATTGTTGGGTTTATCCACAGTTGCACATTTGACGCTATAATATACAACCCAACATAAGTGAATAAAAAAAAATCCAAATATGAAAAAAGCCCGACAAAAAAGCAAACATATAAAAAAAGGGAGTATTCATTCTTGAAGTAAATCAAATAATAGCAAATTAAATAAAACAGTAAATCATTTTACATAAAAACATTTTGAGGACGTCACAGTGGCGAGCACGATCGCCTCACAGCAAGAAGGTTGCTGGTTTAAACCTTATCAGTAGGCATTTCTGTCTGTTTGCATGTTCTCCTCGTGTTTGCGTGGGTTTCCTCTGTGTGCTCCGCTTTCCGCCACAAGTCCAAAGACATGTGGTATAGGTGAACTGGAAGGGCATCCACTGCGCAAAACATAAGTTGGCGGTTCATTCCGCTGTGGCGACCTCAGATTAATAAAGAAACTAAGCCGAAAAGAAAATGAATCATTGAATTAATAATTTTTTCAACCACTGGAGTTTAAATGTTGTACATTTTCCTTTCATTCACTCATTTTCCTTCGGCTTGGTTTTATTATTCATCTGGGGTCGCCACAGGCGAATGAACCGCCAACTTATCCAGCATGTTTTACACAGCGGATGCCCTTCCAGCTGCAATCCAGTACTGAGAAACATCCACACACACACATTCACACACATACGCCAATTTAGTTTATTCAATTCGCTCAATTCGATATAAACGAACACATATATAACACTAGAGCAGCATTAATTTGCATATTGCTATGTATACAGTACGCGCGGTCTGGAGTTTTGAACGCACGCGCGCTGCTGCGGTCTCGCTGCGGGCTGTGATTGGTCAGCACCTGCTCACCTCCTTCATCCAAACTGACACGAGTTGGAGGAATTACACTCAGCATCAGTCCCTCCGACCCTCACTCCGCGTCTGCTTCTCCCTGCACCGCGTGTGCTTCATTTAACTGCGGTTATGCTCGAGTGGTCCGAAGACTCAGGCAGTTTCAGACAGCGTTACATTCATCAGCATTCATCACAGTCGCGAGACATGCGTGCGCAACTGACTCTAGGACTGTTTATACTGTTCATGGCGGTGCGGCAAACACACGCGACTGAATCCGCCGGTGCTCATGACACCTCACAGGAGAAATCACTCAACATCCAGAAGAAAAGACTCTCTCTGCAGAACACAGGTTGGTGTTGACGGATTCTGTGCAGTTTGTGTAGCCTACTTATATATGTTTGTGCTTATTTAAACTGTCGGTATCAAACTTTTATATGTTCTGTCAAACAACTTCTCCACATAATGTCATTCCGATTAGGCCAACTGCCTGCTCTATGGCAAGCCGTTTTGACATAATCTATAACCCGTAATAGCATCTGTTTTCATGTTACTAGTGCTTATTTTTAAGATATAGCATCTTTTCCATTAAGTGCTAGTACTTATTTATTAGATAGGCTAGTGCTTATTCGTTAGATACTAGTGCTTACTCATTAGACACTAGTTCTTTTTATTAGATACTAGTAGGCATGGGCCGGTATAAGATTCTGACAGTATGATAACCTTGGATAAAAATATCACGGTTTTTACGGTATGACGGTATTGTGTTTACTGCTCTAAAATATAATCTTGTTAAACGCCTGGCTAAAAAACAAAACCGTTTTCCCCTTTATTTTGAGAAACATTTAAGATATTTTGGAGCAGTAAACATGTCCAGTTGAATAATTAATTGAGGTAAAGTTAGTTTTATATTCACACATTCAGCCTTTCAATATATTGATTGATTGATTGATTTAGTTTATTTTCGAACAAAAATATATCATACATAAAATATCTTTAACAAAAGATACATTTCAACATCGTCGAAAATGGAGCAGGATGAAGCACAAGCTTATTATTTTCCCACCCCATTACCACACACATCATTCGTCTATTATTCATTCATTCATTTCTTTTTCGGCTTAGTCCCTTTATTAATCCGGGGTCGCCACAGCGGAATGAACCGCCAACTTATCCGGCATTTGTTTTACGCAGCGGATGCCCTTCCAGCCGCAACCCATCTCTGGGAAACACATTCATACATTCTCATTCACACACATACACTACGGACAATTTAGCTTACCCAATTCACCTGTACCGCATGTCTTTGGACTGTGGGGGAAACCGGAGCACCCGGAGGAAACCCACGCAACCACGGGGAGAACATGCAAACTCCACACAGAAATGCCAACTGGCCCAACCGGGACCTGCCCCAACCGGGGATCGAACCAGCGACCTTCTTGCTGTGAGGCGAACGTGCTACTCACGCACCACCGTGGCGCCCCCATTCGTCTATTACTTAAACTTATTTATTTTCTTTTTTTTTTTTTTTTTTTTTACTTATCTATTCTTTTTACATTGGACATATTTTATCATTTTGGCATCTTCAACACACTACATGTTTGATTCCATTTATACATTTCATTTTATAACAAAAAAAATAATAATAATAATAATAAATAAATAAGTCAAAAATCAAAACTTAGTACTGCAAATAGCCATTAATTTAAATTTCATCAAACCTTCCTGATTTTATCCTTTTTCAATCACCTTCATCATTATATGCCTTTAATAGTATATTTTTATACAACTTTTTCAATTGATTAATATCCTGACATTATTATTATATATTATTATTATTATACACATTCAGACTTATTAATATATTTTCAGAAAAGTATTATTTGCAAATTCTAAATAGTGAAATCATATAATCATCCAACGACTATCAAAGTATAACATTGTTCACAGTTAATTGAGTAGTGCTAATGTTGTTTTGAAGTCATACTTATATGTGGTATCAGACGGGATATTCAAAAGTACCATGGTAAACAATAAAGCGAGCATGTCACAAGTTGTCACTGAATTAATGTGCGAATAGAACACCAACTTTTCCTCAATGAATAATTCAAACTAATCATTGACTTCTACTGTCTTCATTTGTTTCAAAAACACTTGAAAAGCTGAGATTCTCACTCTCTGGCTCACTAGATTCCTTTTATAAGACTTGGAATTCCTTTCTTGATTACATCAAAGCCTGCCTAATACTGGTGCTGGCAAACTGTAACATTTAACATTTTATTTGAAGGTTTTTTTTTTCTTTCATTATTATTATTTTAGTTATTATTGTTTATTCCCATCTGTATCCAGTTATCCTGATGTCATGTTCTCATGTATTTTCTTATGTATTTGTTTATTTATTGTTGTTTTGTTGAGTTTAGGGCATAGGATTAATAATGGACAATATATTACTGCTTACTTCTTAATATTTAATTTGTATTGTCATAAGAAAGACCAATAAAACAGATCGAAACAGATTTCTTTAAAATTAAAGCGTTTAAATATTTGGATATATTTTCTACTGGAGATACTGTCGTCCTAAAAAGAAAAATAATAACATACATTTTTTAAAAAGTCGTACACATACCTTAGGAACGGTATAGCAGAAAATTTTGGCGGTATGAAAACCTTGACTTTTCCAAACCGCGGTATACTGTGGAAACGCATGCTTAGATACTAATACTCATTTATTAGATGCTCGTACTTACTCATCAGATAGTACTTATTCATTAGATAGTATCTATTTAATAGGTACTAGTACTTACTCATTAGGTGTTAGTACGGATTAAATAGGTACTAGTTCTTATTTATTAGATACTAGTACTTATTTTAATACTGACTAGGAACTATTCTGTTGTTAATAGTAACAAATAATTTTTTTTCCTATTGATTTCTATGGGATCTGTCATGTAGATCAACTATTCAGCTTTGACTAGTATGTATTCCAGCTGGGACTAGTACATATTTTTATGTACTGGTACAGGTAGTTAATCATTAGTAGGGCCAGATAGAATCTGCCACATTTTTTGCCATTTCAGCTGAGAATTTTGCTAAAAATCTGCAGATTTTGGGAGTATCATAACTAAAACCTTAAAATATGAAATAAAAATAATACCTTTTCGACCTTTTATTATAATATTATTTTGCAAACTGTATTGTAAACAAATCATATGAATATTTTCATATTGGTCAATAATTATACTGAAATTAATAAAAAAAACTGAATAAATGTAAATTTACACAAATTTACTGAAGTAAACAAACAATCAATAATGGTTTAAAAATTATTACTTAATTAGTACTTATTCATTAGGTACTAGTACTTAATCATTAGATACTATGGCAAGCCGTTATGACTTTTATTCATTCTCAGGATATGCATTCTTGATATCAACAATTCAATTCTTGATATCAAAAAAGGTAATTGTTTATATCAAAAACTGAATTGTTGATATTAAAAATTTACATTTTGATATCAACAATTGAATTTTCACTAGTTAAATGTCACCATAGGCTGCCATTCAAATTTAATTGTTGATATCAAGAATTGATTTCTTACTAGTTGAAATACAATTCTTGATATCAATAATTTAATTGTTGATATGAAAAATGTAATTGTTGATATCAGGAATTAAATTGTTGATATCAAGAAATACTTTTCAACTAGTAAAGATGTTCACACTACGGACAATTTAGCTTACCAAAATCCCCTATACCACATGTCTTTGGACTTGTGGGGGAAACCGGAGCACCTGAAACCTACGCGAACACGGGGAGAACATACAAACTTCACACAGAAATGCCAACTGACCCAGCCGAGGCTCAAACCAGGGACCTTCTTGCTGTGAGGCGATTGTGCTACCCACTGTGCCACCGTGATGCCTGGTGCTGTATATTACGCTTAAATTAATTAAAACTAATAAAATGTCAATAAAAGCCACTTTGTTTAACTGTAGAGTTGACTTTTCAACATCAAAAGGCGACAGAGTGGATATCAAGGTCCCATAATGCAATTCACAACCATAAATAAACAGAAAACATCATTTATTTTACAGTTTTTAGGCTTAGTCCCTTTAATAAACTGGGGTCACCACAGCGGAATGAACCGCCGACTTATCCAGCATATGTTTTACACAGCGGATGCCCTTCCAGCTGCAACCCATCTCTGGGAAACATCCAGACAAACTCATTCATACACATACACTACGGATAATTTAGCCTACCCAGTTCACCTATACCACATGTCTTTGGACTGTGGGGGAAACCGGAGCACCCGGAGGATACAAACGCAACCACGGGGAGTACATGGAAACTCCACACAGAAATGCCAACTAACCCAGCCGGGGCTCAAACCAGCGACCTTCTAGTTGTGAGGTGAACGTGTGACCCACTACGCCAGTGTTTTTCAACTGGTGGGTTGCGAGGTGTGTGGTCAAAAAAACATACATTTTTAACTTATTTTGTTTATACTGGACTTTTATTTTGAAATGTGCGAGTGACAACAGTTTAGTTCATGGTAACTGAACCTTTCCTTACCTTTCTGATTTTAATTTGTAATATTTTTATAATTTGATACATTTTTTTAAATGACAGCAATAAAATATTGTTTATTTGTAAGTCTTGGTGATTTTTCTGTCACTACTTGTGTATGTTAACAAATAAAT
>CAIGQQ010030937.1:0-11289 GCA_903798035.1 Danio albolineatus | reverse complement strand
TAACATGATGTAAAAATGCACCGATACACACACTTAAGCAATATTGTGTATTGTAAAGGTGTCTTTACGTCACCATATTTCTTAAAATCAAATTATACATTTGTAATTCTTCTGTAAATGTATGTATACATCTCTGAACAGCACTGGTGGTGTGTAAAGACACAAATGCCTCTTTCAGAAGTGCTTCTGCGCCTTATTTGAGTGTGAATTTGGTATTAGACTCTGTATCAGGCAGGAGGCCACAGGTAAGTACAGATGACTGATAGAGTCTAAGCACAGTTCAGAAATTTCTGAACTCCTGGAACAGTTGACCAAATAAATTGAGATATTATTACTTACATTAAACTATTTATATTAATCATTGCGTTATGACAGTTTACTGACAGGTTTCAGTTATTCCAGTAGAAATCTGTGATTAGGAGTTTCTCTCTTTTGCAAGTTTCTGGGCATGTGAATTAAGCACACTGATGAACATCAGTGCACAATTGACCATGTAAAATGGACCTTATTTGCCCACCAAATTTGCAAATGTGATGCACCTTAAGAACTCTTGAGCACCTTAAGACTAATCCTGCAGCTAAAAGTACACATTTTCATAGTTTTTTTCTCTCTCTCTCTCTGTTTGTTTAAGAGACCCCTGGAGATAACCACTTGCAGCCTTCCAGTTATCATTTCTCCATTGCTAAACTGGGTAAGTACACGATTTTTGTTGTTGTTTGGTCCTGCATACAAGTGCAAATTTACAATTTAAAATTTCTTTTTAAGGTTTAAGCAAACATAATTTGGTAAATGGAGGAGTAGGAGCAGCAGAGGCGAATCCATCATGTCCTGGAGCTGGGTCAGTTGGCATTGCTGTGTGGAGTTTGCATGTCCCCCACAGTCCAAACACATTCAGTATAGGTAAATTTATTAAACTAAATTGACCGTAGTGTACGAGTGTGAATGAGTGTATGGGTGTTTCCCACTGTGGACCAAGAATGGTTTAGTTACCTATATTGTTCAAAATATCATGTTTTTTTGTTCACCTGAGGAGAGATTTAGAACAAAGGGAGGGTGAATTAATGATGACAGAATTTCCATTTTTGTGTAAAATATCCCTTTTAATAAATGCAGTGTGCTGTTTGTGTGGCATGGATTTAAGTGCTGTTTTTGTTTATTTATTTTTAGATTGCTGAGGACGGGTATTTTATACCCACACACCAAAGATAAAGTTTTGGGGAGATGCATCACTGCGGATTCTCTCATATTGCAAAAAAGAGAAGAGAACCTTGGATCTACCAGTTCAAACAAACATTTCATCTGGTGAGAATCCTGTATAACAGCTCTGTTTTGATCCCAATTTGTAGCATTTCACCTTTGATATAAGGGGCTTGATTTGAGTTTAATTATTGTGTTATTTCTGTTTTACATAAAGACAGCGATGGAGATCCCGCTTTGGAGATGGTGCTTTAACAACTCTGCCAGCTCTCCTTTCTCCACTGCCATACAGATTGTGCGACCCTCATACCAGGAGGCAGAACAAGAATTTGTTGATTTGCGACCTCTAGGTGCAATATTTATGACAATAAAATTTGGACATTATCTAATTCATGTGTGTATACTTGTATTTCATTCAGTATTTAGAGGAGGAGCAACAGAGACAAAACCCTTTCGTCCTGCTGCTTGGGGATGATCTAAACTGCTCTCAGCTGGTTGTTATTGTGGGAGGAGTGGCACTAAATTCATGGATTTAAATAAAGTATTGCCAATGTATTAAAAGCTGTGTTTTTGTATTTACATATAAAGATGACTACTACTATTATAATAATAAAATAATAAAAATTTATTATTATTATATAGTGGTTAAGCCACTTGTCAAAATAACCCAACAAATTAGTTAATTTTGTAACCCAAGTAGTTGGGTTAACCTTAATAACCCAATGGATTGGGTTAAAATAACCCAACAGAAGGTCGGTGCCAAAATAACCCATCTATGGGTTATCTGTTGGGTTATTATTAACCCATCTATTTTAAGTGAGTACGATAAGCCCCATCTTCTCTTGGATGTGTACAAGAAGAAAGTGTACAAGAAGAAAGTAACATACGTATTTCAGATTGGCAAGAATGTAGACAGCACCTTCTAGAGGATTTGCTACTTGAAACATACAACAAAACGTAACTGGAGCAACAAATTTTCCATTTTGCAAATATGTAGGTTGAGTCGTGTATTTCCATAAAGAGTCATAAATACATATATGATAAGAAAATGCATCCCAGAGTGGGATTCGAACCATTCGGCGCCCATAGTGGACACACAGAGGTGCACATCTCTTATTTGCTGGCCTCCATTGTATTTGCAAATACATTTTCCATACCTAACAATGTGGCATTGTTAACAGTAGCAGTTTACAATAAAGTCCATCGGTTTATTGCAGTAAATTAAACAGTAAACTAAAACACATTTGTGTCACCATCTGTAATTGTTACTTCATGTTAGCTCTGGTAACTTATTCTTATTCTAAGCATTCTGAATGGCTTATAATCAAAACTGTAAGAATACTGGTGTAGGGTTTAGAATAAAGCGTTATGTTTTTTTGTTTTTTGTTTTGTTTTGTTTTAACAATTTCTTTATGATATTTATAGTGAGTCAAATTGTTTATATAATGGATGCATAGCTATAACAGATGACTGACATTTATGTTTTTGTTATGTATGTGTTAAAAATGTAATCTAAATGCATAGACATTTATATGCAATATGTGCACGCACGCATGGATATATATGTGCTGTTCATAAATTCTAAATGTAATCCTGTATGTTTTGTAAGCGTTTAAGTAACTGTAGGTGTTCCAGCAGGAAGTAGAGGTAAATTACATCCCCATGCATAAGGCCATTGCAGAGGGACACTCTGGTTCATGCCTGATTTAATATCCCTTCCTGTAATTAAGAGAGAGGGCAGCTCAGGGCCAGTGAGGCGCTGATGTAATCATCAAGAGCTGCTATGATGCCTGGAGAGCAGTATATTTAATCTATGAGCGTGTGTGTGTGTGTGCGCGTGTGTGTGTGTGTGTGTTTTGCTATAGGGCCTCATCTGTAAACTTTCAATGAATTTATTTGGGCAAAGTGTTTCCATTTGTGGTGTATATTAAGCATTTTTCCTGTTTCTTTACTTCAAACACAGTGACAGTGAGAAGACAATCTAATGGCTGTAATATTGTGAATGGCACATGATTGTGATTGATTGATTGACTGATTGATTTTCCCAGTACTGGGTTGCAGCTTGAAGGGCATCTGCTGCGTAAAACATTCTGGAATAGTTGGCAGTTCATTCCATTCTAGTGACCCTTGAAAAAATAAGGGACTAAGGAAAATAAAGGAAAATGATTGCTTGATTGCTTGATTGTTTGATTGATTGATTGATTGATTGCATATCAGCATATTAAATAAAGATCTGCTTGAGTAGGTCAACATTTTTCCAAGACAAATGTTGATGTTGAGTGCATTGAGAAAGCTATTTACAGTATTCTCAACTCATTCCAAGCCGGTTTATTTTCTTTATTCTGCTGAATACAAAATGCTATATTTTGAAGAATGCAGTGGTGCAAAGAGTACTGAAAAATCATAATCAAATAAAAGTACCATTTTACCACCAAAAAATGTAGTAGAGTAAAAGTATCTGTACTAAATACTACAGAAAGTATTAGTAAAACGTAGTCCTTCTAAAAGCACTCAAGTGTTGTGAGCATTACACTGTGTTTATTGAAAAATTCTTTCACTTTATACACTGCAAATTGAAAATTTAGCTTACTTCAGTGCCCTTTTTAAGGGTGTTTCTAAGTGTCAGTTATGTTATTTGCCAGTCATGGGCTATAAATTTATAGTGTTATATTCATTTAAAATAAGAACACACTCATATATATGCACCTATAATAGGCCGACAGAAAGAAGGTTGATGCGTTTACATGTGGATTGAAATGAGGTGCAAAAGTCTAGCTGTGATGATATGTAAATGTTTAGGTAATTTGAACTCTGGCTAACAAGCTGACAAAGTAAAGGTGCTCACACTTATTTGTGAATCTGAATATCAGATATTTTATATCCTAATATAATTAAGATGTTTGTTAGTATTTGCATAAAACGTATAAGAAACAACAACAACAAAAATGATATATACAAAAATCATCAAGGGTGTGGTGTGTCACTTAATAAACTTGAAGCGTTGAATGAGTTCTAAATAACAACCCAGGCTCATTCTTATGAATTACCCCATATATATTTCTGGAGACCGATATATACGTTCAAGCAACTACGTTGTTTTTGTTTTCATGAATCCACCGGTGATCGATGTGTACGCTTTTTTGAGATCTCAAATTTCTCTTGTGAGTGCCATTCACACCTGCTCTTTTCGCATAAATCCATCAGAGGCTGCTGTCGACTGACTGACTGACTGACTGACTGACTGACTGACTGACTGACCTACCGATACCCGCACTCACCCCCTTCCCTAAATCCAGCCTAAAGTGTTTTAAAAAACACAGATTGACCAATGCTCACCCATTTCCCTTAACCCAATCGACAGAGTTTGCAAAAGCAATCCAGAAAAAGAAAAGCCTATGCGGCAGCATTTTACCACATTTTCAGATTTTACCACATTCTCATCCTCTTATTCACTTGTTTATTTTATTTTTTTAACCGTTCATCACCAGACTCAAACCCTGTCGACAGGCACAACTCAGCTCTACATCTTAAATCCTCCGCCATACACGGCGAGCCACTGGATAAGCTGGTAACAGCGGAAAAGCTGTCCACACGGAGGTAAGGAATGACATCATACCGCCCTGTATCATTTGTTTTAAAGGCGAAATGGAGCAATATGTTCTTCTGGCTACATAGTTCGTGATCTCCAGAAATTTATATAGGGGTTCGTTTTCAGAATGAGCCTATTTTCCTAAATAATGTTCACATTAAAAATTTAACACGTGTGTCAGCGAGAGAGTTTCAAACTTATGATTAGATTTGCTCAGATTTTGTGCTCCTATTGGACAAAAAATGTAACATACAAAAGTTTCTATGTGGATGTCAAGAGACATCGCAAACATGGCGTTGGTTGTTTTGTACTATGACACACTACACAAAAAAAAACAATTTAATCTTGCATCCCAACACCCATTTGTTATTTACAATCCTACATCCTACGTCAAGCAAATCATTATCTGGAAAAAAAAAATGTGTAGTCTGAACAAGGCTCAAATTTGACCTCCACCGAATACACACACGTATTGGAAAACTGTACATCTCATCTCAGTCCAGCTCTCCCTCGTATTCTGTAATTTTCTTCTACGCTATTTCATTCTGCTCAAGTCAAAGTCGTCATTCACCTCTCACCTTGCGTATGACCTACAGGACGTCTGCTGTGCGCTAATGAAAGCTTCAGCTCAGGTGTGTGATGGCTATTTACAACACGCTGCTCTGTTGAGGCACGGTAATAAAGCGTCGTCTCCAGTGCCGCCCACCGGGGGGAATCAGTAATAATCCAGTGGGGCACAACTGTGAATATATGTGCCGAGCTTGTCCTCTGCACAGGCACCATTAAGCATCTGGGAGTATGATGTGTCGGTCCCTCACTGCTAGTTCATATGCCTGGGAGGAGAGTTTGGCAGCTATTCAGGGTCATTAAGACTTTAAATCTTGGATGAAATCTTCTTTAGGGAGCGATGCAACATTATAGTAAAAAGACGCTATGTACAAATCAGTTTCTTAAACGTTTTTCAATTGTTTTTTTAAGAAAAAAATCGGTAATAGTCCCTAAAGTAAGAAAAAAAACTTTATTTGATACATTTCGATAAATATATTACAGATACAGTATGTATTAGTATATTTCCATAGTATTGTTTCTTAACCACATTCCTGGAGGACCACCAGCTTTGCATGTCTCCTTAACCAATCACACCTGATTCAGATCATCAGCTCTTTAGCAGAGACTGAAAGACCTGTAATGGGTATGAAAGACAAAGGAGACATCCAAAACATGCAGTGTTGGTGGTCCTGCGTGGTTGAGAAACACTGCATTAACTTGTTTCAATCCTGTTCGAGTTTCTGTCTTCAGTTAAAAACAAAGGGAAGATATACTGAAGTCGGTTGGGGGGGTGGAACAGCCATTGACTTCCATGGTATTTTTGGTTTTTTACTTTGAATGTCAGTGGCTGTTTCTTTTCAGAACTCTTGAGAATATCTTGTTTTGGGTTCAACACACATATAAATGCTCAAAGTGCTTCGGTTTCCCCCACAAGTCAAGAGACATGTGGTATAGGTGAATTGGGTAAGCTTAACTGTCCGTAGTGTATGAGTGTGAATGACTGTGTATGGATTTTTCCCAGAGATGGGTTGCAGCTGTAAGGGCATCCGCTGCAAAAAACATATGCTGGATAAGTTGGCGGTTCTTTATTAATAAAGATTAATAAAGCGGCTAAGCCGAAAAGAAAATGAATGAATGAATGAAGATAATGTAATGTAAATAATGTCAATTAATTATTTTAAAAATAATTTTAGATATGTTTTTAAATGTATTTCAAGATTATTATCTTTATTTATTTATTTATTTTATTGCATTTTTATTGCACTGCGGATGTAATTTTTTTTTGTTTGTTTTTCATTTTATTGCATATTTTCTGGTCAGACTGAATCTGAAATGCATGTCTTTCTGAAGATAGTGTCTAAAATGGGGGCAACCCAACATACTGCTGTTGAAGCTGTGTTGGGCGTCTAATGGATGACTCAGTAAGGAGTTCTCCTCTGACACCTTGCCCATATAAAGTGCCAGCGCTCGAGGCCTGGGGGAAGGCACACCGCGAGGGCAAACTGATATTTTCATAACATCTGTCAAACCTTTGGGAGGAAGCACGTTCAGGTTTGAAAATTTATCGCTATGTTAATCTCCAGTGTTATCATTTATTTAGGCTTTGCCCTCCTTCAGGATTTAGTAATGCCTCTGGTCATTTTTCCAAGGACTGTTTTATATGATGCACATATATGGCAAGCTGTTTTAACAATTGATATATAAAAATTATATATATTTTCATGCTTCTAGTAAGTATTTTATTGATGCTAGTATTCATTCCATTAAATTCAAATACTTATCCATTATGTCCTAAAACCTAATTATAATTTATATAATACTTATTATTTTGATACTCACTTACTCCCAGGGCCATTTATATCAAAGATGATGTTTAGCTGCACCATTTTGGTGTTTTGTAACAATGAATTTTTATGAGGCGGGTCATTGAGGCCCAACTCTCAACCCCCAACCTGGAGAACCAGGAGATACACACATACACTACGGCCAATTTAGCTGACCCAATTCAACTACAGTGCATGTCTTTTGCCTTGTGGGGGAAACCGGACCACCCGGAGGAAACCCACATGAACACGGGGAGAACATGCAAACTCCACACTGAAATGCCAATTGAACCAGCCAGAGCTCAAGCCAGTGGCCTTTTTGCTGTGAGGCGACAGCGCTACCCACTGCACCACCATACTGCACTATTAGACATTGGTACTTATTAGACACTAGTATATGTTACGGAGACTATTCTGTTTTGATTAGTATCAGTGGTGATTTGTGCATTTTTTGTGCAATCTTTGATACAGTGTAACTTTTCATTTACCTACCAATGAATATTTATTAATAACATAAACATACTGTGTTTAGGGTTAGGCTTCATTCGATTTTTTTTATTTATTTTTTTATTTTATTTTATTTTTTTTACAAATGTTTTACCAAGTAGTAGCTATTCATTGATTACTTTTTTACTTAACACTATTGTCTTTTTACAATTGTTTTACTCACAATTCTTATCTTATAAGCAACATCTTTTTAACTAAATACACTTATACAATGCTAATTAAATAAGTACTAGTACATGATAAATGTGTGCTAGAGTGTCTATAATGTATTAATATCTATTTAATTGATATCTAATATATACAGTAAGGGATAGGGTACATCCAAGCAGTTGTTTTTGCAGAATAAAGCCCAGCAGGCTTATCAGCGGTCAGACATGAAGTGGAGAGATGTTGTATAAGCTTTTGCTGCTATACATAAATATATAAACCTGTAGGTATTTAATCCCTATTATTAAACAGATGTTTGCCACAAAACGCAAAAATCAGAAAACATTGTTCTGAGCCGTATTAGTTTATCAATTCTTCAATTAAATACAAAGCTGACAGAAACAAGACTGGCTGAAAGAGCATACACTAATCTACATATTATTCAATCACAAGATGGCTCCAAATAGTCAAAAACAAAACAGACATGCATATAAGTATGATTGTGAACACATTTACTGTTTTCACTGACATTCAAGATGATTCAAAGTACCTGGATTAGCCTGTGTTATTAGTTTTAGCATTTATTATCTGAGAATAACGTTACAAGGAATGTCATAGCTAACCAATCAGAATCAAGTATTCCAGAGAGCGGTATAATTGGAATAGTAATAGTATCTAATGAATAACTACTAGTGTATGCATGTATACTAGTCACAGCTGGAATACTTTCAATACTATTCAGAACTATTATATGTGATATTACAAGCTGTAAAAAAAAGCACCTGCGCCATGCCCTTGCTCATCACATTAGTCAATGATGCTACCACTATAAGCACTATAGTAACTAATAATTGCTAGTATCTAATGAATAGCCAGTACGTGTGTATACTTAAGGAATAATCACTAGTAGCTAATTAATTAATACTAGGGCTGTACTTATTGTATAATATAGCTACTTGTATATTAAAAAAAGTACTAATAAACAATAGTTTTTCAGTAAAGGTTAAATCAGCTTGCCATCGCTTATTTATATTTTGGTGTGGTGTGGGCTGGATTGACTGGCAGTTGATGAAATACAGAGATAGTTAATAGCAGCTCTTATGGGACAGCGAGTGTCTCTTTTGCCCTTCACCTGCACATGAGAAGCAGGTCAGAGATCAGACCGCAGGGTCAGGGTACTATAGGGTGTTTCTAAACATGAAAAGTAGTTCACTATGGCAGGGGACACTGAGACGGGCTTTTCTCACTTTGTTTCTCACCCCCTTTCTCTCTCCAAAATTCCCAGCGCTCACATTTCAAACAGTAAACGCTTCAGTGTGACATTCAAAGCTGTTGCCGGTTTTAGATTGCACCCTGACTGGCCTATAGCTTAATGAAAATGAGTGCTAATTAACCCCTATGAGGATCGCCTGTAATGGCTGTTTGGAAGCGCAAGTCAAACTGATACCGCGGACGATTGCAACATGGTGATGTTATGGATCCTAGTAATGGATAATGTACAATCAGACGGTCATTATACCAGAATCACCCTCAACAGGGGGATTGTGATCCCGACATAAAGTAGACATTGTTTAGAAGGTGTTTGGTGCTCTCTAATGACCAGCTGATTGTGTATTATTCAGCTTATCGGAGGGCTCTGTGCTAAATATATAAATAAACAGACATGGAATATTGATTTTCAGATTGTGTGAGAAGCAAGAGACCGTAGTGTGATTTTAGACACACATATGAGGAACTATAAAGGATGGTGTAGGCATTGAGGTCTCGCGTTTCAGCCCCACTAAAAAAAAAAAATCTGTGATTAATTCTGCTGTCAGTGCTCTTATAAATCTGGCTGGGTGACTGTCTTACGTTGCTGCAGTAGGTTCTCTGAAGTCATTATATTCTAAATCCTCCTCTTTTCCAGTAGTCAAAAACTTCAAAGATCATTTCTTTGAGTATTACCTCAATATGTATTCCTCACTGGCCCACTCAGTAGTTAACAATATTTGGCAATATTCAGAGCACAGCCTCGCAAACTCTCGCACACTGCATCTTTCTTCTGAAGACTCCAACACTCTTCATTTAGTGAAAGAAAATTAAATGGAACCAAATATGCCAGCAATGCTGACACATATTGAAATTCAAACGTGAATCTCATTCATTTAAAGAGTTAACAAAATATTTGTCATCATTTACCCCATAAACGTGCTTGACCTCTTAACACTTTACGATAATGTTTTATTAGATAATAGCCATTTTCATAAAGGAATACTTTTCGGAACGACTTTACCGGTAAATTCAAATATGTGCTGTTCACATTGGCAATGATGTTCTGGAATTTTTCTGGAAAGGACCATTCACACATGCATTCCAAAATACCAGAATATTCTGATATCATTATCCAAAAACCAACTCTAAACGGCTGCGCTTGAACTAAACATAAAGGGGATGCATCTTTTTCCTGATGGTTTCACTTTTATTTAAAACTTTAGCGTTCATGTAGCTACTTTTGGCTAAGAGACACACCAAATAATGGATATTGTGAACAACATTGATGAAAAGATATGGAGGAACACTTTCGCATATCGATGTACATTTGACTTTGTGCTGCAACTTTTGAGATACTTTTCAAATCGATAGAGTCCTGGTGTTGTAGGCTACTCAAATCTGACTCACAGGAGCGTCCCTTTTCATACATTCGCGTCATGCAGTTAAACACAAGCACACTCACAGCGGTTTATAATTAGCATTTTAGTGATATTTTTTTTCCACAGCTGGCACTAAGAATGAACAATCGAAACGTTATATGAAAACAAGCAGCAGCTAAATGTGTCTGGAGAAGGGTTTAAAGTCATTTATTTTCATAAACAGCTCGGATGTGAATTCATTGGATTGGTCAGAGTAGACGTCCATGTCAGTGTGTTCTAAATGTGAATTCACTTTTTCCGGGAATTTTCCTTCTGCGTTCACACAGAGCAGCATACCAGTAAAATACCAGTATTGTTACAGCATCTCTTTCCAGAAAATTGCCAAATGAACTGTTATTATCTTAGGGTGCTTTCACACTTGGTTCAATTGCCTGGACCGTGCCCAAATTCGATTGTCCTCCCTTGCCACCTTCTTGGTTGGTTTGTGTTCACACTGTCTTTTTTTCTTCTGAACCCTGGTACGTTTGCGTCATCAAGCTGATGTTTTGTGTACATCTGTTGCCAGGTGACGGACACGAAAGCAAAGCGCCAAAATGGAAAGACGTCCACACATCGCGGTTGTTTCGGTTTAACTGAACCTTTTGGTTTAGAACATACAGAAAACGGCTCGCGTCTGTCTGCCGCAAACATATTACATACGTTCAGAACATCAAGCGATGTCCAAGCTGTTTTTGGAGGAGACGAGCATTATCACTGTGTTTGCTCTGACTCAGTCGCGCTTGTCAGCGCGTGATACTCAGACACACACACACACACACACACACACACACACACACACACACACACA
>CAIGQQ010030936.1:0-11290 GCA_903798035.1 Danio albolineatus | reverse complement strand
TAACATGATGTAAAAATGCACCGATACACACACTTAAGCAATATTGTGTATTGTAAAGGTGTCTTTACGTCACCATATTTCTTAAAATCAAATTATACATTTGTAATTCTTCTGTAAATGTATGTATACATCTCTGAACAGCACTGGTGGTGTGTAAAGACACAAATGCCTCTTTCAGAAGTGCTTCTGCGCCTTATTTGAGTGTGAATTTGGTATTAGACTCTGTATCAGGCAGGAGGCCACAGGTAAGTACAGATGACTGATAGAGTCTAAGCACAGTTCAGAAATTTCTGAACTCCTGGAACAGTTGACCAAATAAATTGAGATATTATTACTTACATTAAACTATTTATATTAATCATTGCGTTATGACAGTTTACTGACAGGTTTCAGTTATTCCAGTAGAAATCTGTGATTAGGAGTTTCTCTCTTTTGCAAGTTTCTGGGCATGTGAATTAAGCACACTGATGAACATCAGTGCACAATTGACCATGTAAAATGGACCTTATTTGCCCACCAAATTTGCAAATGTGATGCACCTTAAGAACTCTTGAGCACCTTAAGACTAATCCTGCAGCTAAAAGTACACATTTTCATAGTTTTTTTCTCTCTCTCTCTCTGTTTGTTTAAGAGACCCCTGGAGATAACCACTTGCAGCCTTCCAGTTATCATTTCTCCATTGCTAAACTGGGTAAGTACACGATTTTTGTTGTTGTTTGGTCCTGCATACAAGTGCAAATTTACAATTTAAAATTTCTTTTTAAGGTTTAAGCAAACATAATTTGGTAAATGGAGGAGTAGGAGCAGCAGAGGCGAATCCATCATGTCCTGGAGCTGGGTCAGTTGGCATTGCTGTGTGGAGTTTGCATGTCCCCCACAGTCCAAACACATTCAGTATAGGTAAATTTATTAAACTAAATTGACCGTAGTGTACGAGTGTGAATGAGTGTATGGGTGTTTCCCACTGTGGACCAAGAATGGTTTAGTTACCTATATTGTTCAAAATATCATGTTTTTTTGTTCACCTGAGGAGAGATTTAGAACAAAGGGAGGGTGAATTAATGATGACAGAATTTCCATTTTTGTGTAAAATATCCCTTTTAATAAATGCAGTGTGCTGTTTGTGTGGCATGGATTTAAGTGCTGTTTTTGTTTATTTATTTTTAGATTGCTGAGGACGGGTATTTTATACCCACACACCAAAGATAAAGTTTTGGGGAGATGCATCACTGCGGATTCTCTCATATTGCAAAAAAGAGAAGAGAACCTTGGATCTACCAGTTCAAACAAACATTTCATCTGGTGAGAATCCTGTATAACAGCTCTGTTTTGATCCCAATTTGTAGCATTTCACCTTTGATATAAGGGGCTTGATTTGAGTTTAATTATTGTGTTATTTCTGTTTTACATAAAGACAGCGATGGAGATCCCGCTTTGGAGATGGTGCTTTAACAACTCTGCCAGCTCTCCTTTCTCCACTGCCATACAGATTGTGCGACCCTCATACCAGGAGGCAGAACAAGAATTTGTTGATTTGCGACCTCTAGGTGCAATATTTATGACAATAAAATTTGGACATTATCTAATTCATGTGTGTATACTTGTATTTCATTCAGTATTTAGAGGAGGAGCAACAGAGACAAAACCCTTTCGTCCTGCTGCTTGGGGATGATCTAAACTGCTCTCAGCTGGTTGTTATTGTGGGAGGAGTGGCACTAAATTCATGGATTTAAATAAAGTATTGCCAATGTATTAAAAGCTGTGTTTTTGTATTTACATATAAAGATGACTACTACTATTATAATAATAAAATAATAAAAATTTATTATTATTATATAGTGGTTAAGCCACTTGTCAAAATAACCCAACAAATTAGTTAATTTTGTAACCCAAGTAGTTGGGTTAACCTTAATAACCCAATGGATTGGGTTAAAATAACCCAACAGAAGGTCGGTGCCAAAATAACCCATCTATGGGTTATCTGTTGGGTTATTATTAACCCATCTATTTTAAGTGAGTACGATAAGCCCCATCTTCTCTTGGATGTGTACAAGAAGAAAGTGTACAAGAAGAAAGTAACATACGTATTTCAGATTGGCAAGAATGTAGACAGCACCTTCTAGAGGATTTGCTACTTGAAACATACAACAAAACGTAACTGGAGCAACAAATTTTCCATTTTGCAAATATGTAGGTTGAGTCGTGTATTTCCATAAAGAGTCATAAATACATATATGATAAGAAAATGCATCCCAGAGTGGGATTCGAACCATTCGGCGCCCATAGTGGACACACAGAGGTGCACATCTCTTATTTGCTGGCCTCCATTGTATTTGCAAATACATTTTCCATACCTAACAATGTGGCATTGTTAACAGTAGCAGTTTACAATAAAGTCCATCGGTTTATTGCAGTAAATTAAACAGTAAACTAAAACACATTTGTGTCACCATCTGTAATTGTTACTTCATGTTAGCTCTGGTAACTTATTCTTATTCTAAGCATTCTGAATGGCTTATAATCAAAACTGTAAGAATACTGGTGTAGGGTTTAGAATAAAGCGTTATGTTTTTTTGTTTTTTGTTTTGTTTTGTTTTAACAATTTCTTTATGATATTTATAGTGAGTCAAATTGTTTATATAATGGATGCATAGCTATAACAGATGACTGACATTTATGTTTTTGTTATGTATGTGTTAAAAATGTAATCTAAATGCATAGACATTTATATGCAATATGTGCACGCACGCATGGATATATATGTGCTGTTCATAAATTCTAAATGTAATCCTGTATGTTTTGTAAGCGTTTAAGTAACTGTAGGTGTTCCAGCAGGAAGTAGAGGTAAATTACATCCCCATGCATAAGGCCATTGCAGAGGGACACTCTGGTTCATGCCTGATTTAATATCCCTTCCTGTAATTAAGAGAGAGGGCAGCTCAGGGCCAGTGAGGCGCTGATGTAATCATCAAGAGCTGCTATGATGCCTGGAGAGCAGTATATTTAATCTATGAGCGTGTGTGTGTGTGTGTGCGCGTGTGTGTGTGTGTGTGTTTTGCTATAGGGCCTCATCTGTAAACTTTCAATGAATTTATTTGGGCAAAGTGTTTCCATTTGTGGTGTATATTAAGCATTTTTCCTGTTTCTTTACTTCAAACACAGTGACAGTGAGAAGACAATCTAATGGCTGTAATATTGTGAATGGCACATGATTGTGATTGATTGATTGACTGATTGATTTTCCCAGTACTGGGTTGCAGCTTGAAGGGCATCTGCTGCGTAAAACATTCTGGAATAGTTGGCAGTTCATTCCATTCTAGTGACCCTTGAAAAAATAAGGGACTAAGGAAAATAAAGGAAAATGATTGCTTGATTGCTTGATTGTTTGATTGATTGATTGATTGATTGCATATCAGCATATTAAATAAAGATCTGCTTGAGTAGGTCAACATTTTTCCAAGACAAATGTTGATGTTGAGTGCATTGAGAAAGCTATTTACAGTATTCTCAACTCATTCCAAGCCGGTTTATTTTCTTTATTCTGCTGAATACAAAATGCTATATTTTGAAGAATGCAGTGGTGCAAAGAGTACTGAAAAATCATAATCAAATAAAAGTACCATTTTACCACCAAAAAATGTAGTAGAGTAAAAGTATCTGTACTAAATACTACAGAAAGTATTAGTAAAACGTAGTCCTTCTAAAAGCACTCAAGTGTTGTGAGCATTACACTGTGTTTATTGAAAAATTCTTTCACTTTATACACTGCAAATTGAAAATTTAGCTTACTTCAGTGCCCTTTTTAAGGGTGTTTCTAAGTGTCAGTTATGTTATTTGCCAGTCATGGGCTATAAATTTATAGTGTTATATTCATTTAAAATAAGAACACACTCATATATATGCACCTATAATAGGCCGACAGAAAGAAGGTTGATGCGTTTACATGTGGATTGAAATGAGGTGCAAAAGTCTAGCTGTGATGATATGTAAATGTTTAGGTAATTTGAACTCTGGCTAACAAGCTGACAAAGTAAAGGTGCTCACACTTATTTGTGAATCTGAATATCAGATATTTTATATCCTAATATAATTAAGATGTTTGTTAGTATTTGCATAAAACGTATAAGAAACAACAACAACAAAAATGATATATACAAAAATCATCAAGGGTGTGGTGTGTCACTTAATAAACTTGAAGCGTTGAATGAGTTCTAAATAACAACCCAGGCTCATTCTTATGAATTACCCCATATATATTTCTGGAGACCGATATATACGTTCAAGCAACTACGTTGTTTTTGTTTTCATGAATCCACCGGTGATCGATGTGTACGCTTTTTTGAGATCTCAAATTTCTCTTGTGAGTGCCATTCACACCTGCTCTTTTCGCATAAATCCATCAGAGGCTGCTGTCGACTGACTGACTGACTGACTGACTGACTGACTGACTGACTGACCTACCGATACCCGCACTCACCCCCTTCCCTAAATCCAGCCTAAAGTGTTTTAAAAAACACAGATTGACCAATGCTCACCCATTTCCCTTAACCCAATCGACAGAGTTTGCAAAAGCAATCCAGAAAAAGAAAAGCCTATGCGGCAGCATTTTACCACATTTTCAGATTTTACCACATTCTCATCCTCTTATTCACTTGTTTATTTTATTTTTTTAACCGTTCATCACCAGACTCAAACCCTGTCGACAGGCACAACTCAGCTCTACATCTTAAATCCTCCGCCATACACGGCGAGCCACTGGATAAGCTGGTAACAGCGGAAAAGCTGTCCACACGGAGGTAAGGAATGACATCATACCGCCCTGTATCATTTGTTTTAAAGGCGAAATGGAGCAATATGTTCTTCTGGCTACATAGTTCGTGATCTCCAGAAATTTATATAGGGGTTCGTTTTCAGAATGAGCCTATTTTCCTAAATAATGTTCACATTAAAAATTTAACACGTGTGTCAGCGAGAGAGTTTCAAACTTATGATTAGATTTGCTCAGATTTTGTGCTCCTATTGGACAAAAAATGTAACATACAAAAGTTTCTATGTGGATGTCAAGAGACATCGCAAACATGGCGTTGGTTGTTTTGTACTATGACACACTACACAAAAAAAAACAATTTAATCTTGCATCCCAACACCCATTTGTTATTTACAATCCTACATCCTACGTCAAGCAAATCATTATCTGGAAAAAAAAAATGTGTAGTCTGAACAAGGCTCAAATTTGACCTCCACCGAATACACACACGTATTGGAAAACTGTACATCTCATCTCAGTCCAGCTCTCCCTCGTATTCTGTAATTTTCTTCTACGCTATTTCATTCTGCTCAAGTCAAAGTCGTCATTCACCTCTCACCTTGCGTATGACCTACAGGACGTCTGCTGTGCGCTAATGAAAGCTTCAGCTCAGGTGTGTGATGGCTATTTACAACACGCTGCTCTGTTGAGGCACGGTAATAAAGCGTCGTCTCCAGTGCCGCCCACCGGGGGGAATCAGTAATAATCCAGTGGGGCACAACTGTGAATATATGTGCCGAGCTTGTCCTCTGCACAGGCACCATTAAGCATCTGGGAGTATGATGTGTCGGTCCCTCACTGCTAGTTCATATGCCTGGGAGGAGAGTTTGGCAGCTATTCAGGGTCATTAAGACTTTAAATCTTGGATGAAATCTTCTTTAGGGAGCGATGCAACATTATAGTAAAAAGACGCTATGTACAAATCAGTTTCTTAAACGTTTTTCAATTGTTTTTTTAAGAAAAAAATCGGTAATAGTCCCTAAAGTAAGAAAAAAAACTTTATTTGATACATTTCGATAAATATATTACAGATACAGTATGTATTAGTATATTTCCATAGTATTGTTTCTTAACCACATTCCTGGAGGACCACCAGCTTTGCATGTCTCCTTAACCAATCACACCTGATTCAGATCATCAGCTCTTTAGCAGAGACTGAAAGACCTGTAATGGGTATGAAAGACAAAGGAGACATCCAAAACATGCAGTGTTGGTGGTCCTGCGTGGTTGAGAAACACTGCATTAACTTGTTTCAATCCTGTTCGAGTTTCTGTCTTCAGTTAAAAACAAAGGGAAGATATACTGAAGTCGGTTGGGGGGGTGGAACAGCCATTGACTTCCATGGTATTTTTGGTTTTTTACTTTGAATGTCAGTGGCTGTTTCTTTTCAGAACTCTTGAGAATATCTTGTTTTGGGTTCAACACACATATAAATGCTCAAAGTGCTTCGGTTTCCCCCACAAGTCAAGAGACATGTGGTATAGGTGAATTGGGTAAGCTTAACTGTCCGTAGTGTATGAGTGTGAATGACTGTGTATGGATTTTTCCCAGAGATGGGTTGCAGCTGTAAGGGCATCCGCTGCAAAAAACATATGCTGGATAAGTTGGCGGTTCTTTATTAATAAAGATTAATAAAGCGGCTAAGCCGAAAAGAAAATGAATGAATGAATGAAGATAATGTAATGTAAATAATGTCAATTAATTATTTTAAAAATAATTTTAGATATGTTTTTAAATGTATTTCAAGATTATTATCTTTATTTATTTATTTATTTTATTGCATTTTTATTGCACTGCGGATGTAATTTTTTTTTGTTTGTTTTTCATTTTATTGCATATTTTCTGGTCAGACTGAATCTGAAATGCATGTCTTTCTGAAGATAGTGTCTAAAATGGGGGCAACCCAACATACTGCTGTTGAAGCTGTGTTGGGCGTCTAATGGATGACTCAGTAAGGAGTTCTCCTCTGACACCTTGCCCATATAAAGTGCCAGCGCTCGAGGCCTGGGGGAAGGCACACCGCGAGGGCAAACTGATATTTTCATAACATCTGTCAAACCTTTGGGAGGAAGCACGTTCAGGTTTGAAAATTTATCGCTATGTTAATCTCCAGTGTTATCATTTATTTAGGCTTTGCCCTCCTTCAGGATTTAGTAATGCCTCTGGTCATTTTTCCAAGGACTGTTTTATATGATGCACATATATGGCAAGCTGTTTTAACAATTGATATATAAAAATTATATATATTTTCATGCTTCTAGTAAGTATTTTATTGATGCTAGTATTCATTCCATTAAATTCAAATACTTATCCATTATGTCCTAAAACCTAATTATAATTTATATAATACTTATTATTTTGATACTCACTTACTCCCAGGGCCATTTATATCAAAGATGATGTTTAGCTGCACCATTTTGGTGTTTTGTAACAATGAATTTTTATGAGGCGGGTCATTGAGGCCCAACTCTCAACCCCCAACCTGGAGAACCAGGAGATACACACATACACTACGGCCAATTTAGCTGACCCAATTCAACTACAGTGCATGTCTTTTGCCTTGTGGGGGAAACCGGACCACCCGGAGGAAACCCACATGAACACGGGGAGAACATGCAAACTCCACACTGAAATGCCAATTGAACCAGCCAGAGCTCAAGCCAGTGGCCTTTTTGCTGTGAGGCGACAGCGCTACCCACTGCACCACCATACTGCACTATTAGACATTGGTACTTATTAGACACTAGTATATGTTACGGAGACTATTCTGTTTTGATTAGTATCAGTGGTGATTTGTGCATTTTTTGTGCAATCTTTGATACAGTGTAACTTTTCATTTACCTACCAATGAATATTTATTAATAACATAAACATACTGTGTTTAGGGTTAGGCTTCATTCGATTTTTTTTATTTATTTTTTTATTTTATTTTATTTTTTTTACAAATGTTTTACCAAGTAGTAGCTATTCATTGATTACTTTTTTACTTAACACTATTGTCTTTTTACAATTGTTTTACTCACAATTCTTATCTTATAAGCAACATCTTTTTAACTAAATACACTTATACAATGCTAATTAAATAAGTACTAGTACATGATAAATGTGTGCTAGAGTGTCTATAATGTATTAATATCTATTTAATTGATATCTAATATATACAGTAAGGGATAGGGTACATCCAAGCAGTTGTTTTTGCAGAATAAAGCCCAGCAGGCTTATCAGCGGTCAGACATGAAGTGGAGAGATGTTGTATAAGCTTTTGCTGCTATACATAAATATATAAACCTGTAGGTATTTAATCCCTATTATTAAACAGATGTTTGCCACAAAACGCAAAAATCAGAAAACATTGTTCTGAGCCGTATTAGTTTATCAATTCTTCAATTAAATACAAAGCTGACAGAAACAAGACTGGCTGAAAGAGCATACACTAATCTACATATTATTCAATCACAAGATGGCTCCAAATAGTCAAAAACAAAACAGACATGCATATAAGTATGATTGTGAACACATTTACTGTTTTCACTGACATTCAAGATGATTCAAAGTACCTGGATTAGCCTGTGTTATTAGTTTTAGCATTTATTATCTGAGAATAACGTTACAAGGAATGTCATAGCTAACCAATCAGAATCAAGTATTCCAGAGAGCGGTATAATTGGAATAGTAATAGTATCTAATGAATAACTACTAGTGTATGCATGTATACTAGTCACAGCTGGAATACTTTCAATACTATTCAGAACTATTATATGTGATATTACAAGCTGTAAAAAAAAGCACCTGCGCCATGCCCTTGCTCATCACATTAGTCAATGATGCTACCACTATAAGCACTATAGTAACTAATAATTGCTAGTATCTAATGAATAGCCAGTACGTGTGTATACTTAAGGAATAATCACTAGTAGCTAATTAATTAATACTAGGGCTGTACTTATTGTATAATATAGCTACTTGTATATTAAAAAAAGTACTAATAAACAATAGTTTTTCAGTAAAGGTTAAATCAGCTTGCCATCGCTTATTTATATTTTGGTGTGGTGTGGGCTGGATTGACTGGCAGTTGATGAAATACAGAGATAGTTAATAGCAGCTCTTATGGGACAGCGAGTGTCTCTTTTGCCCTTCACCTGCACATGAGAAGCAGGTCAGAGATCAGACCGCAGGGTCAGGGTACTATAGGGTGTTTCTAAACATGAAAAGTAGTTCACTATGGCAGGGGACACTGAGACGGGCTTTTCTCACTTTGTTTCTCACCCCCTTTCTCTCTCCAAAATTCCCAGCGCTCACATTTCAAACAGTAAACGCTTCAGTGTGACATTCAAAGCTGTTGCCGGTTTTAGATTGCACCCTGACTGGCCTATAGCTTAATGAAAATGAGTGCTAATTAACCCCTATGAGGATCGCCTGTAATGGCTGTTTGGAAGCGCAAGTCAAACTGATACCGCGGACGATTGCAACATGGTGATGTTATGGATCCTAGTAATGGATAATGTACAATCAGACGGTCATTATACCAGAATCACCCTCAACAGGGGGATTGTGATCCCGACATAAAGTAGACATTGTTTAGAAGGTGTTTGGTGCTCTCTAATGACCAGCTGATTGTGTATTATTCAGCTTATCGGAGGGCTCTGTGCTAAATATATAAATAAACAGACATGGAATATTGATTTTCAGATTGTGTGAGAAGCAAGAGACCGTAGTGTGATTTTAGACACACATATGAGGAACTATAAAGGATGGTGTAGGCATTGAGGTCTCGCGTTTCAGCCCCACTAAAAAAAAAAATCTGTGATTAATTCTGCTGTCAGTGCTCTTATAAATCTGGCTGGGTGACTGTCTTACGTTGCTGCAGTAGGTTCTCTGAAGTCATTATATTCTAAATCCTCCTCTTTTCCAGTAGTCAAAAACTTCAAAGATCATTTCTTTGAGTATTACCTCAATATGTATTCCTCACTGGCCCACTCAGTAGTTAACAATATTTGGCAATATTCAGAGCACAGCCTCGCAAACTCTCGCACACTGCATCTTTCTTCTGAAGACTCCAACACTCTTCATTTAGTGAAAGAAAATTAAATGGAACCAAATATGCCAGCAATGCTGACACATATTGAAATTCAAACGTGAATCTCATTCATTTAAAGAGTTAACAAAATATTTGTCATCATTTACCCCATAAACGTGCTTGACCTCTTAACACTTTACGATAATGTTTTATTAGATAATAGCCATTTTCATAAAGGAATACTTTTCGGAACGACTTTACCGGTAAATTCAAATATGTGCTGTTCACATTGGCAATGATGTTCTGGAATTTTTCTGGAAAGGACCATTCACACATGCATTCCAAAATACCAGAATATTCTGATATCATTATCCAAAAACCAACTCTAAACGGCTGCGCTTGAACTAAACATAAAGGGGATGCATCTTTTTCCTGATGGTTTCACTTTTATTTAAAACTTTAGCGTTCATGTAGCTACTTTTGGCTAAGAGACACACCAAATAATGGATATTGTGAACAACATTGATGAAAAGATATGGAGGAACACTTTCGCATATCGATGTACATTTGACTTTGTGCTGCAACTTTTGAGATACTTTTCAAATCGATAGAGTCCTGGTGTTGTAGGCTACTCAAATCTGACTCACAGGAGCGTCCCTTTTCATACATTCGCGTCATGCAGTTAAACACAAGCACACTCACAGCGGTTTATAATTAGCATTTTAGTGATATTTTTTTTCCACAGCTGGCACTAAGAATGAACAATCGAAACGTTATATGAAAACAAGCAGCAGCTAAATGTGTCTGGAGAAGGGTTTAAAGTCATTTATTTTCATAAACAGCTCGGATGTGAATTCATTGGATTGGTCAGAGTAGACGTCCATGTCAGTGTGTTCTAAATGTGAATTCACTTTTTCCGGGAATTTTCCTTCTGCGTTCACACAGAGCAGCATACCAGTAAAATACCAGTATTGTTACAGCATCTCTTTCCAGAAAATTGCCAAATGAACTGTTATTATCTTAGGGTGCTTTCACACTTGGTTCAATTGCCTGGACCGTGCCCAAATTCGATTGTCCTCCCTTGCCACCTTCTTGGTTGGTTTGTGTTCACACTGTCTTTTTTTCTTCTGAACCCTGGTACGTTTGCGTCATCAAGCTGATGTTTTGTGTACATCTGTTGCCAGGTGACGGACACGAAAGCAAAGCGCCAAAATGGAAAGACGTCCACACATCGCGGTTGTTTCGGTTTAACTGAACCTTTTGGTTTAGAACATACAGAAAACGGCTCGCGTCTGTCTGCCGCAAACATATTACATACGTTCAGAACATCAAGCGATGTCCAAGCTGTTTTTGGAGGAGACGAGCATTATCACTGTGTTTGCTCTGACTCAGTCGCGCTTGTCAGCGCGTGATACTCAGACACACACACACACACACACACACACACACACACACACACACACACA
>CAIGQQ010030935.1:19736-37875 GCA_903798035.1 Danio albolineatus | reverse complement strand
ATATTATATTATATTATATTATATTATATTATATTATATTATATTATTATATATTATTATATATTATTATATATTATTATATATTATTATATATTATTATATTATATTATATTATATTATATTATATTATATTATTCACTTTCTTTTCGGCATAGTCCCTTTATTAAGGCAGAATAACAGCCAACTTATCTAGCATTTGTTTTATGCAGCGGATGCCCTTTCAGCTGCAACCCACCTCCAGGAAACATCCATAAAAATGGATGGTCACACACATACACTACAGTCAATTTTGCTTACCCAATTTACCAATACCACATGTCTTTGGACTTGTGGAGGAAACTGGAGCACCCAGAGGAAACCCACACGTCCACAGGGAGAACACGCAAACTCCACACAGAAATGGGTCGCCACAGCAGAATGAACCTCCAAAAAATAAAATAAATTAGAAACTTAAAAAAAATAATAATAATAATAATAAAATAATAATAATAATCTTATATAATGTTCTTTTTTTAAGTTCTTTCATTATATCTTTTATCATAAAATTTATAAAATAAAGGGAAATGACTAACAAATATTATATTTTATAAAATATTAATACAAAAAAGAAACAGACAAATTACTTACCAAAATATTGATGTTGAAAATCAAGTATAAAAAAAAGAAACCAAACTGCAAATAAGTAAATAAATAATAAAGAAGGATAACTAATATTAAATAATAAAAGCTGTTAATTTACACACTGTTAAGTATATCTATTTTCACCAGTTAATTTCTGTATACTATACAATCCTACTCTCTACAGAGGTGAAAATACAATGGGAACATTTTTATAATCTTTTGAAAATTTTTCAATATTCCTTTTTAACCACCCAATGTAACAGACGGAGTCAGGATACAACAGAGTTGAGAATCCACACACAGTTTGCTAAACAGAGGATAGTCAGGCAGGCAATGGTCAAACAGGTACAAACAGTATAATAGGGGTAATCCAGAAGTACCCCTAGCCAAGCCAAAGGGTCAAAACACGGCTAGACAAAACCAGAAAACGGTGTTTGTAGTCAAGAGGAATCTGGGCCTGGTGTGTGAGTGATATGCATGATGGGATTGTAGTGCTGTTAAATGTGAGTGTTCTCCAGCAGTCTGCAAGACCCTAAAGTTTTACATTAATTCATTTTCTTTTCGGCTTAGTTCCTTTATTAATCTGGGGTCACCACAGCGCAATGAACCGCCAACTTAGCATTTGTTTTATGCAGCGGATGGCCTTCCAGCTGCAACCCATCTCTGGGAATGATATTATATTATATTATATTATATTATATTATATTATATTATATTATTCAAAATATCAATACAAAATAAAATACAAAACCAAATGGAGGGTATTTAATAACTTCTTAAATGTCCTAATCTTTTTGAGATTTTACTTTATTTTATTTTGTTTTGTTAAAGGATTTTTAAACAAATACATTAAAAAGTAGAAGAAAAAAACAACAACCAAATGGTCTTTTTGCCCTGAGGGTATTTAATAACTTCTTACGTTTCCTAATCTCTTTGAGTGTGTAGCGAATCACAAAATCTGCTCGTAGGCAGCGCAAGCTTAATTATTTGGGTGAGACTGTCAGCATATTAACAACCACTTCAGATATCAAGCAGACGGTCATAACCTCAGGCTTATATCTTTGTCCCTTCTACATCCCTGTACTTCTTAATGACTTCACCTCAAAGAGAGTTGAAAGGTAGCCAGAAAGACACGCTCACTAAAAACTCATTATTCAATGTCTTGAAAGAGCTTGAATCCTCCTTTCCCCCATGTTAGTTAGTAGTCCAGACACCCCAGCGGCAAGGGAATGAAGGCTGACAAATTTTTGACACGAAGGATCAGACAGGAACAGCAAAAGCATCTATTCAGTAGTTAATCTTAATACGCATTTAACCCTCTGGGGTCTGAGGGGCTTTGGGGGCTCTTGAGAGGATTTGACATGCCTTGACAATTGTGTTTCTAATAGATAAAGTGACTAGTGTGATGATACTGTATTAAGTCTAAGCTGTGGTACAATAATATGCAAGCAGAATTTATGCACAAGTTTGTGTTATTTAAGAAAAAAAAATGTTTTCAGTGAAAAAAGGCACAAAAATGAGAGTAAGGCAAGGCAAGTTTATTTATATAGCACATTTCATACACAGTGGCAATTCAAAGTGCTTTACATAAACAGAAATAAAATTGAAGTATAAGAAAATAAAAACAAATAATAAAAAACAGATAAAACAGATTAAAATTAGTTAAAACAAGTTTTAAAATCATGAAAAAGAAAAGAAAGACACAATAGTGAGATCTGTCTGACGTAACACAGTGCTCATTCAGTAAAGACACAGCTAAACAGCTATGTTTTCAGTCTTTATTTGAATGTGCCTAATGTTGGAGCACATCTGATAATTTCTGGAAGCTGATTCCAGCAGTGAGGGGCGTAGTAGCTGAAAGCAGATTCACCCTGCTTTGACTGAACTCTTGGAATTTCTAATTTATATGATCCTAAATATCTGAGTGATCTGTTAGGTTTGTATTTAGTCAGCATATCTGTAATGTATTAAGGTCTTAGGCCATTTAGTGATTTGTAGACAAGTAATAATACTTTAAAATCTATTCTGAATGTAACTGGGAGCCAGTGTAAAGACCTGAGGACAGGTGTGATGTGCTCTGATCTCCTGGTTCTGGTCAGAATCCTGGCCGCATCGTTCTGAATGAGCTGCAACTGTCTGACTGTCTTTTTGGGAAGGCCAGTGAGCAGCCATTACAGTAATCCACCCTGCTGCTGATAAAAGCATGAACAAGTTCCTCAAAGTCTTCACTGGAAACAAAGCATCTAATTCTTGCAATGTTTTTGAGATGATGGTAGGCTGATTTACTAACTGCTTTGACATGACTGTTGAAACTGAGATCTGACTCCAGAGTCACACCAAGATTCTTGACCTTATTTTTGGTTGTATGACCCTTAGAGCCAAGGTTCGCATTCATCTTGAGAACCTCATCTCTGTTCCCAAATGCAATGACTTTAGTTTTCTCTTTGTTTAACTGAAGAAAGTTTTGGTACATCCAATTGTTAATGTATGTTAACACTTTGCTTGAAGGGGTGTTTATAAGACTGTCATGAAACCTTTATTATCACGACATGAAAGTTGTTATGGGACTGAATGAGATTTTATGCATGGCAACTGTTATTAAGTTAATTTAATCAGTTATGTGATTTTAACTGCAAAGATGATGTTATGACAACTTTTCATAAACCAATACATCACAACACGTCTTTGTCATGACAACTTCACATTGCCAAGATAACATAAGTTGTCATAAATCTGTATTGTCAAAAAACTGTACTATCAATAAAACATCTCATTACAAGTGTCATTACCCTGTCAAATCATTTTTAAGAGTGTCAATAATATTTAATAATATTTTAATGACAAATTTAGCTTGTACCACTGTTGTTGAAGTGCAAAAAGATCTTCATGACGCTGTTATAAAATTCATGAAATTTTCATAATGACATATTTATAATGTCTTTTTAGAAAGGATGAAATCAGTTTAAATGATAAGGCTAAGCTTTCCCAGAGATGGGTTGTGGCTGGAAGGGCATCCGCTACGTAAAACAAATGCTGCATAAGTTGGCGGTTCATTCTGCTGTGGCGACCCTGGATTAATAAAGGGACTAAGCCGACAAGAAATTGAATGAATGAATGATAAGGCTATGCTATGTACATGCTTCGTTCATTCATTTTCTTTTGGGTTAGTTCTTTATTTATTAGGGGTCGCCACAGTGGAATGAACCCCCAACTATTCCAGCATATGTTTTACACAGCGGATTCTCTTCCAGTCCTAACCCAGTACTGGGAAAACATCCTTAATTCTTCATCCTTTATTTTTTATGTCATAAACTTATCATTGTTTTAAATTTCAATGTGGCATTATTATCATAATCATATGTGTGAATCATATGAGCTCTTTTTTAGATCACTGTGTTTAGTTCCTTTAAATCATTTGTATTCCCTAGGTTACTGTAATGTACAATATGCATCTGTATTATTGCTGTGAAAAGACTTGTCTGGAGTTTTGTGAATAATTCATGGTCTGCTGAAAGTAATTTGTTGATACTAATAAGTTACCTTGATGGATGAACTGTGAGGAGAATAATGCCACCTCATTGAACCTATTTTTTAAACACTTCACAATATGTTTACTGCTTAACAGAATTTACAGGCATAATTTGACACAAGGTATCATGCAGCGTAAGAAAAAGGTGGAAATCATCTGATATCAGGCAGATGTTAGCTGATATTCATCTTTTTTTGTCATCCATTTTTTAATGGCAGAAACCACACCGTTTTTTATTTATTTATTTATTTTTATTTGACAAAAGCAGATGTTTTTTTGAATTAGTTTTTACCAATTCACTCAACGCACAATGCAGTACTTTTTTTTTCATTGTTTTATTTTCAACAAAATTATTATCATTGCCACAGCCATATCACCCTGCAGCCCAAGTCTGGCTACTCCCTGGATGGGAGACCACATGGGAAAACTAGGTTGCTGTGGTGTTGGTGAGGCCAGCAGGGGCACACATCCTGTGGTCTGTGTGAGTCCTAATACCCCAGTAAAGTGAAGGGGATACCATACTGTCAGTGAACGCCGTCTTTCGAATTAGACGTTAAACCGAGGTCCTGACTGTCTGTGGTTACAATAAAATTCCATGGCAGTTCTCGTAAAGAGTAGGGGTGTAAAACCGGTGTCCTGGCCAAATTCCCTTCATCAGCCCTTACCCATCATGGCCTCCCAATCATCCCCATCCACCGAATTGGCTCTTCACTCTCTTTCCACTCCACCAATAGCTGGTGTGTAGTGAGCACACCGGCACCATTATCCTGTGGCTGCTGTCGCATCATCCAAGTGGATGCTGCACACTGGTGGTGGTGTGGAGAGACCCCTCCCCCTCATCATTGTGAAGCGCTTTGGGTGCATGGCCACACACAATGAATGCACTATATAAATACACATTAAATTTCTCAAATACTGAGTATTTCTGTGATTTGTTTTTTTATTTTATGTAAAATAACAAAACTAAATAGCAATTTAAAATTCCCTATATTTAAAAAAAATAATAATTCAAAGAAAGACAGTCTCTGTGATATTTGCAATACATTATTTACAAAGAGTGTATAAAATGTTTTTGTTTTTGCAATGATCAGTGAAATTTGAATACACTTTTATATATGCGCATATACTGTAATGATGTGACAAACATTTGTATTAAGCAATGGGTATTTAACAGTTTTGCAAAAACTCCATCATGTGTGCATTGAACAATAAACTTTACTTATTATAAATAACTTTAAAACTCAAATAGAACTTACTAACTATGTATATTATGTATATGTGTTATTATGACACAGGAGCTCTGGTGTATAAGAAAAAAAATGATGAAAGTGAAGGATGAGCTTTACTTATATTTTGTGTATTGTTTATTTTGTTAAATACTGTGTGAAAGGGATGGTTGACCTAAAAATGAAAATTCTGCCATCAGTCTACCCTCCTTGTACTTCTCACAAACCTTGCTTTGTAGAACACAAAAGAAGATATTTTAAAGAAAGCTGAAAGAGACCTGTAACCATTGACTCCCATAGTAGTTGTTTAATGCCGAGTTCAGACTGCATGATTTTCAAAGTAGTCGTGTCACAGATGTTTTCACACTGCATGATTATCTGGGCTAGCGTTTTGTTGCTGCTTTGTTTAAACCCATTTCACACTGCATGATTTGAGTCGCCGACAGTTCCAGATATTCAGCATGCCAAATATCTCCCAGGCATCGGCGACTCATCGGCGATTGTCTCAGATCGCGTCTTTGATAATTCATATTCTGTGATTGTCACTCGCGTGCACAAGCACTGATTTGCCTGTGATTTCAGACATTTGTCTGTGATTTCTCAAAACCTGTCGGCGAGTCAAAATCGGGGCTAAAGTCATGCAGTCTGAACTAGGCATTATGGAAAGTCAATGGTTACAGGATTCCAGCTTTGTTCAGTATATCTACTTTACTGTTTAACAGAATAAATAGATAAATAGTTAAATAAATAAATAAACAAATAAATAAATAAATAAATAAGGCGCCACGGTGGCATAGTGAGTAGCACGTTCACCTCAAAGCAAGAAGGTCGCTGGTTCGAGCCTCGGCTGGGTCAGTTGGCATTTTCTGTGTGGAGTTTGCATGTTCTCCCTGTGGTTGCGTGGGTTTCCTCTGGGTGCTCCGGTTTCCCCCACAAGTCCAAAGATATGCGCTATGTGCTAGTGTGTATAGATGTTTCCAAGAGATGGATTGCAGCTGGAAGGGCATCCGCTGTGTAAAACAAATGCTGGATAAGTTGGCGGTTCTTTCCGCTGTGGCGACCTCAGATTAATAAAGGGACTAAGCCCAAAAAAAGAAAATGAATGAATGAATGAATGAATAAATAAATAAATAAATAAACAAACTTATAAAGGTTTGGAACCACTTGAGAGTGAGTAAATAGTTAGTGCATTTTAATTTTTGTGTGAATTATCCCTTGAAGTTGTGTGTACTGTCATAAAAAAAGCAAATATATCTCTGTGTTATTTGCAGACCATAAAGGTTTAATGAGAACAGTGAACATGACCTGCAGACTCTCACCTCCAGTAGACATTTCACACGTCCGCAGCACACGCAAGCATAATTAATGACACTCTGCATCCACACTGCATTTATCATATCGCCGGTGCTTTGATTTTGCATTAATGAAGGATGCAGGAGAGCTGATTGCATTGTCTACAGTATGTCGTGTTAATCTCATTTGCTTGTCTCTTCTGCTTTCCCTCTAGCATATACATGATCGAAAGCTCCCAAAGGACGTCCTGCAAATCCAAAAGAGAGCTGCGATCTACAGCAAGCTTTTTCTACCACTCCTTATTGCTATTGCCATGACCAAATGACTTTCAGGGTTTCCCAAGTAGGGGTCTGTTGCTTAATGGATAAATCCAGGGGCTCTTAGGGCTTAATGAATCGATGTTGGCGGTTCGCTGATGGGTCTGATGTATCCTCACCTCTGAATCTCAGGATACAATCAGACTCGTGCTCTCTGATAGAGGAGCTCAGGTTGATTAGTGATACTGGCACTCACTGATAACAACAGAAGGCACCACTGTCTTGACAAACCACTCTTTGTGTAATGGCGTGGATCGAACTGCGGCCGCCGGTTGCAGATATAAATAGGTCGAGAGGAATTAAGAAGCACAGGAGTTAATTAAACAAATCTTGCAGCGATTGAATGCCGGGGGTTATTGAATGTTTTCTCAGAGACGAATGGCGTCTTTGGGTTAAAGATAATCTGATTCGACAGAACAAGATGTGCTTTTAAGAAGCACATACACTCAAAAAAATGACTTTTTGCTGTTTGTTCAAACTACCTATTTAAAATGAGCTGAAATAACAGTTTTATGTCAGGGCAATTTAATTGCTTTATGTTGAATGAAACTAATAAATTAATCTAATCCCTTCATGTTTTTCCAAACACAAATCAAAAACGTGGAACCTAAATGTATTTTTGTTTTTTTTTACAGTGTACAGTGGTTCGCCTACTGTAAAAAGTCTTTATTTATTTACCCTGATTGTTGTTCATCAGTATATGGGTTTTATTGATAAAAGGCAAGAATGGTGAACTGTAAAATGTGAGTAAATCAATTGCCTTAAAAAGCATTGACAAGTTGATTTTACTGTAAAACATGTAAGTACATGTACTTGCTAAGTTTCTTATAGTCAGTTAATTGTCTGTTGAATGCCTGCATCAACAGATATTAAGTAGACAGTCTACTATTAATAAAATGGACCATCGAAATAAAGTGTTACCAACTTTTTATTATGCCTTTTATTTCATTTAATTTACCTAATACTTATTTACCTAATCACTTTAAAGCAATGAGTTTACTCGCTTTTTAAAAGTCAGCTAAACACTTTTTTTTTACAATGTACAGTTAAATTTAATAAGGCATGAGACTTATTATGAGAAATATCATAAAAAATGGTATGCACTGTAAAAAAAATATATATATATTATTAATTAATTCTGGGTTCCAGTCCTTAATGTTGTCTTAACATGAAGAAATTGATTAAGCAAATTTAATAGATTTTACAAATGTACAATAAGTGGATTGAACATAAAACATTTAAGTTGTCCCAAAATTAGCAAGGAATTTGGTTGTTTTTTTGACTCATTTTAAATGAGAAGTTTGAATAAGCAGTCATTTTTTTGTGTGTGATTTTTTTTTGGCAGATTATACATCGTTGAAAGAGACTGTATTAATGTAACAATGCAAACAGGTGTACATAAATACCTAAATCATGATTTGCTGAAACTCTTTTCCCAAGATCCAACGTAAATTTATTTGGTAGTTAAGATTTTTTTAATTTTTATTTAATAAAATTGTATACATTGTTTCACTTACAACTAATCTGTAAAGTTATTATTCAAAAAAAAAAAAATTTACAAAAGGGACAAATTAGTTCATTGTCCACTGAATCTACTTTAATCATTACTTACTGAAAATCATCCCAAGAAATAAACATTAAAGATAAGTCTTAGAATTAAACACTTAGTTATTCACTAAAATCTTCACATAATAGATAACAATTTTAGTCAATGCTAAATTTACTTTACTGAATGCCTGATACACATTTCAGTTATTAGTCACATGAGAGAAAAGTTGATGTTATTACTTATTGATACAGGGTGGCAACAGAGGTGGTCCCACAAATTCGTGAAATATCAAAGTTTTCTTCATAAAAAGACTTGAATTCGGATTTGTTAGGTCTTTTATAAATTTTAGCTGATGCACACAGTGACAGTGTTTAAGATCACTGGACAGACTAATAAAGATTTTTCCCCATGGTAGTTAATGCATTATCAGAGAGAACCGAGGGAGCTGATCGAAGCACAGGTAAAGTGATGCGCAACACAGTATTCTAAAAAGAGCCTACAGGCTTTCTTTTGCTCAAGCACAGATCTGTTATCCTCTCAAAGAAGCAAATTTGTGAAAATAGAAAAAGGTATGCTCACTTCTGTTGCTCATAGAATAACCAAAAAGTGTTTTTTCTCTAGCCAAAGTCCTGCTGTTTTCCGGTGCTCGATAACTTTTTGTTTTGTCTTTTTGAAAGCTGCAGAAGTAGCCGCATTTGCTTTAGCTATTTATTGAACAGATTAATGACCTTTCGAATAACATTTCACTCAGAGTGATGAAAACATCATGGTTTTGAATGTAATTGAATTAATACCATCAAAGTTCTCACAGATGGAATGTGAGTGTAGACTGCTAATCTATTTGTGAGGTAAATATTAAAGGGGTGGTCCACCATGATATCATATTTTAAACTTTAGCTGTAATGTAGCTGTGTGAACATAAACAACATCTCTGAATGTAATATGCTCAAAGTTCAATGCAAAGGGAGACATTGGCTTTTACAGAGCGAACAAAGTTTGTGGACTACAAAAAAATACATCCGGGCTAGTGAGATCACTAGCCTGAGGCACTGTAATGTAAAGCTAAAATGCCATCCAAACGCTGCTATTTCCACAGAGCTTCTTCTGTTTTTGTATTTGGGTTTCCATATATATAAAAGAGAGAGAGAGCACTTGACAAAGCACAGCTTCCAGAATCTCCCCCAGTTCAGTGCTGGATTCGGTTAAAACTCCTCGAACTGACGAAGCTGTGTATTGTGAGCCACAACTTGTTAGTATTTTTATTTGTTAAAAGTGATCAACTACATGCACAGTTTCTAGGAACTAGGAAATATGACTGTCATTTTCATGTTGGTTGAGTAGCTGTACTGGATATAATTAAATATAATGAAAAAAATAACATGATTTTCTACAAGTGAAGCATGAGCACACATTGCTTTGCATCTTATAAACACAACCAAGGCTAAAAAATACACTGTGGACCACCCCTTTTAAAATATGTTCAGAATATACTGTGTCTTGCCTGAAAATTTGCCTAAATTCTATGCTTATTAACAAAATGTTTAAGTTTTATTTTAATTTTAGCAAACACTAGTATTAATAGTTTCACTCACTCCACTTCTTCCTCAGTAGGCTATGACAAATGCTAGATGTCATTAGTTGCTAAGATGCTAAGTATTTTAAATAAAAAATGTATGCGTACAACTACGTATATTTGACTTGGTTTGATTCATTATGCCACTAAATAAAAGCTAAAATGTATTTTTTCACAATGATACCTCTTGTACATCGTCTTTTTATTCTTTGGGAGAAGCCTGTAATTTCAGGTAAATAATAATAATAATAATAATAATAATAATAATAATAATAATAATAATAATAATAATAATAATAATAATAGCAAATATAATAATAATAATAATAGTTATAATTATAATAATAATAATATATCTTTTTTATTGCAGGTTTGTCGGTCTTAAATTTCATATAAGTCTTAAAAAGTCTTTTTTCATTGATGAAACTCTGTAGACACATACAGTAATCTTCACATAAGGCATACACATTTTACTAATTATTTACTAAAAATCTTTATATGAGCAATACCAATGACAATTTTGACAAGAGACTGAGTAAATAAAGATAAAGTATTGATTGTTTTGGAGTGAACCCTTTACAATATACACAGTCACTTTTACTTGAAAATATGTCATTGTAGGCACCGATTAAAAGCCTCTATTCTCTATATTCACATCCACCTCTGTGCCAATGGATATTTCTGTATTCCAGACCACGACTAGTTGAGTTTGGATAATGTCCCTGTCCAACTCTCTGTAGAAGGTGCCAAACACTAATGCTCTCATAGACAAGGCTTGCATCATGCTTTAAAGCCTGGACTGCCAGTTCTGCTGTGAAAATAAATGATTGAAAAAGGAACAGAACAGACTCCCATGATGCAGTGCTGAGCTCTGTGGTCCTGCAGTCCTCAGATTTACTGGCCGTCCTGACACTTCATCACTTTACCCCCTCGGTGTGTGTAGATGTAGTTACCGCACTGTGGGACTGCCAGGAGTTACTGTCACGCTCGCGGAGGCATAAACACACACATGATTTGTTCGAGTTCAAGATGCCATCAGTCTGTCTCTAACCGGCGTGGATCCCCGAGCTGTGCTTTTTCTATATGTATGAGTAAAGTAATTTGGCTTTGGTTGATAGTTAGCGCTGTGTTCATACATCAAACATGTTCTTCCCTGTCTTGATGATTCTTTGTTTGTTGACAGAGTTGTTCAATAAAATTGTAATTTCTGAAGGTGCTGTTGAGTTTTGTTTGTTTCTTTAGCGAGCAGTGCTTTTGGATCTGTAGGGATGTGGGATTTTACACCGTGGTTTCACTTTTTTATGTTTTTATCTGTCATAATCCAGTAGATCAGTTTGTCTGCACAACTCCTGGATATCATCTCCTAACTGTATATTCTTGATGATTTCTTGAGTTTTGACTTCATAACTATAAATAATTGCATCATTTGTCTTGTAGCTGCAACTTTTGATTTTCAGCTTAATTTATGTAGAGATGCACCAACATGAAAACCATTTTTGGATGATAATTGTTAGCAATTTACTTTATTTCTTGTTCTAGAACATCATATTTTGTAACTTAATATTATAGATGCACCAAATTTTTGGCCAAAGATTTTGGCCATTGATGTTTGGTGGCCGAACTATTTGGTTCATCCCTAAAATTAAGCTACAATATTAATTGTTTTAGTACAAGAAATAAACTAATTGATTGAATTTTATTTAGTTTTTTTTTTTATCTGAAGTGGTTTTCATTTTGGTGCATCCTCTATTTGTATCTTAAATTTCATGTTTTCTATAGGATGCTATAAAACATTATATTTGTATAATAATCTACCAAAATCATTTACGATTACGGTCCAAAAATTTATACAACTAAATGTATATGTTAGTGAATACAAAAAGAGTGAAAAAATTGAAATTTTGTAGTTTGTAATTTTTTTTGCAATATTTAGCTTAAATTTGAATGTATTGTCTTCTGTTTCTGAAGATTTGAATGGAACTATCTGTTTAATAAAATGAAATGCATAAAAATATCCATTTTCAAAATGGGGTGTACACATTTACGCTGAGCACTGTAATTGTGACTGTTTCATAATTTCAACTTAATATATGCAACTATATTTGTCCAAAATGTCAACTTGTTTGTCATAATTGTGGTTTTAGTTCTGCAGAATAGTAATGTTAGTCATAGTAATATATATTTGCAGTTTGCAATTATTATGATTAGAAATAACTGCAATATTTATTTCTCATAACTACTGTATGACTTCTTAAATCAAAATTGCAACTATTTAACATATTTGTTTCCACACCTATATTTGTTGTTGTATAGTAATCAGTATCTTACAGTTGCAATTTTATATTTGTCAAATGTTCTTTCCTTTCTTGTGCTTTTTTTTCAGTAATAATTCAACTAATTAATAATTAAAATAGTTATTTTGTGAGCTGTTGAGTTTATTGTTTATTTAGAAAGCAGTGCTTTTGGATCTGTATGCTTTGGCACTTTACATTGGGGTTTCACTCGTTTCTTCTCTTTCTCTCTTTCTGTCTTTATCTCTCATAATCCAGTAGATCAGTTTGTCTGCACAACTCCTGCCATCGCAGATATTGTCATCCTGGTTGATGGATCTTGGAGTATCGGGCGAATCAATTTCCGTCTGGTCCGCATGTTCCTTGAAAACCTGGTCAACGCCTTTGATGTGGGAATAGACAAAACCCGGATTGGTGGGTCTCATGAACTCATTCTTCCTCACTTCTAATAATTCTGGCTTAAAAATAGAATAAGTGGACTGTATGGTTGTGCTTTTTAAATTAGATCTGAAGTGACAGTGTGTTCCTTTGGGTGTGTGTGCTTTTTTTTTTTTTTTTAGGTCTGGCCCAGTACAGTGGAGATCCACGAATTGAGTGGCACTTGAATGGCTTCAGCACAAAAGAAGCAGTAATAGATGCTGTCAAAAACCTGCCGTACAAGGGAGGCAACACTCTCACGGGTAATGCGCTGGGTTTCTCTAACAGACTTTTTCCCATTGTTTTAGAGACATGGATATATTGCAACTTGTAAATGTATTAACAACCAGTCGTGTCATGGTATTGAAGTACAGATCCTACACTGATGAAGGGCTAAATTCTTATAAACAACTGCTTTATAAGCAGCTGCATTTTCATCGCTCTGTGTGGCTTTTAAACATTTGTGTTTACAAATTTATGACCTACATTTACAGTTATTTAATTTTTTCATGTTTTCTAGTTCACTTTTTGTAATTGCAGTTTATATCTCCAAACTGCTACTTTTAAGAATGTGCATTTTCCATAAATATAGCATTCATTTTTTAAGCTCATAAACAAGAATATTCAATATTTGCTCATTTAAATGCAGTTTAATAACAAAGATGTTGTATTTAAGTGAAATGTATTTTTCCGTCATTTTTGAACAAGCTTATAGTTGTACTTATGTTACTGGCAGTGTGGGAAATCCGACATTCTATAGAATGCCTAAGAAATATATAGAATGCTTAAGAATTAAAAGTCATAGTATGAAATGATTGCTATTTTATACATTGCCTAGGCATTCCATAGAATGCCAAGTTGCTATGCGGCTAAGTACTGTATGTAACTGGCCCACCACTGATGTTGGTGGTGACGCTTGGGTTGTTGTTTGATGATGGCAATTGAAGCACATAAGTGTTGAACGTTATTGTAAGACAGCATATTGCCAATACAAGGTCCACTACCACATCACAGACAATATTGCCATAATTCTTCTCACGACGTCAGACTATATTATCTGGCTGAGGTTCTTCACTAATTCGTGAAATATGAATGTGCAAGACCAAAAGTGCTGAAATATGAAGTGTTTTTGTATAACAGAAGACATTTAAGTTAAATTATAAGTGCTATTCCAGTCTCTGACAAATACTTCAATCTCAGTTCTGCTTGTTTTTTTGTTTTTTGTCGCTGTAAGAACATCATATGCTTTATTTCATATTCCTTTTACCTTAAAAATACATAAAGATCAATAAAGGCTTATAATGCCTAGGAATTGCATAGAATGCCTATGAAAAGTATGCAAAATCTTTACAAAAAACAGATATTTCACACATTGCAGGTAACATATACTGTACACAACTAGATTATACATTACACTTCATCATGTTTTGTGGCTAAAACATTTAACAATGTGTGCAAACAAAAAAGCAGTTAAAGGCAGAGAAAACCAAGAGTGAACAGAGAAAAAATCCATAAAGCAAGCTGCCACATTTATTGTAGAGAACATACATTTACAGTACCTTTTAAGTTTAAAAAAAAAATCTTGTTGCTTTACATTATTGAGTTGAGGAACACTAGCATGTTAATGTGATCGGGTGATAATCGACTCCCTAGTCTGTTAACAATAAGTCTGGCTGCAAAGAACACACACTCTTATGATACAAACCTTTCCAAAACTCACAAATAATGTTTCCTGAAGCATTTCGTTTTGTGTTTTCGTTCCACCACTAAATGGGATGCTCATCTGTTGAGGTCGAAGGATTCAGCAAGAACTGTTCCCACTTGTCTCGGCTAGGCTCGCTGTAATCATCAGCAAAAAATGTCTCAGTCTTTTCTCAGGAGTGAGTTCTACCTCATGCTCTTCATCATTGATGCATGGCAGTAGCTGCATCACACCACTTGCAAGGGAAATGCTAATACTGTTCAAAAAAATGTTTCTTACTATTGCTCCTTTTTTTCCATCGTGTAACCTGAGATGCTCGTTCTGAGGTTATAGGGTGGATATAAGAAAACTGTTTTCTTTCCCTGCATTCTTTAAATTATCTGTGCTTATTTTTTGCTTAGGATATGACATTGGGTGTGATTTTCCACAATAACATAGCGATTACATTTAATTTGCACGTTCAGGATTTATTGTGTTTTTTGTCTTTTTAAGGCCACAAAACAATATAGCAAAATTTTATTTAAGAAATAATTTCTGCAAACTGAATGTTTGAGTGTTTATTGACACTCCTAATGTATCTATCTCAATTATGACATTTTTTGACCTTTTTCGGATTCTTATAATGACATTATATATATCTTTTTTTATTACCTTATAAGTGTATTGTGAGATTTAACTCAAAATGGTAAAAATTTTGCTCAGTTGCAGCTACAGATTCACTGTTTTGTGACTGGAACATAAAGGTTCAATAGAAGATGTTGAAAAATTCTAACTAAGCACTGAAATCCTATTTCCCATTCCCCCTGCAAATCAACGTCGCACGCACTAGACAGCATCACTACAGTACAACATTTAACATTCCCCAGAGAGAAAACTTTACACGACAGTTGTAATTGCAATACCAAACTTTCTAGGTTGTTGTTGATGTTTGCCTGCCATTATCTCTAAAACACATCCATGATCATGCTGATGATAAGATCACAGAGGTATGCAATGACATATTTTGATAGGCAGGTAGAACATCTGGGTAGTGCTGTCGCCTCACAGCAAAAAGGTCGCTGGTTCAAGCCTCAGCTGGGATAATGGCATTTCTGTGTGGAGTTTCCATGTTCTCCCTGTGTTTGCGTGGGTTTCCTCCAGGCTCTGGTTTCAGAATAAGAATCAGTTTTACTGCCAATTTGCTTTGGCTACAGAAGCTTCCAGTGTACATAAAGTGACAAGTGACAACACAAAATAAAAATGAAAAAAAGACGATAGACATTAAACAGAAATGCAGTCAGTCCAAAAAGATCTGGATGTTGAAATGTATGTACAGATTTGTTATAAATATACAAGTTATAAGGTGCTGTATACAAATGCGTAAGGAGCAGTATTGCATTGTATATTGTTATAAGGTGCTGTGTATAAGTGCGTATGAGAAAGTATTGCACGTCTATTGCACAATAGGAAAATATTTAACTGTTCATGAGGTAGATGGCCTGAAGAAAGAAACTTTTCCTGTGTCTGGCAGTTTTTGTGCTCGGTGCTCTGTAGCGCCGGCCAGACTGTAACAGTTCAAACAGGAAGTGTGCTGGGTGCGAGGCGTCCGGGATGATTTTGCGAGCCCTTATACTCACTCTGGAAGAGTACAGATCTTGATGTGTAGGAGAGTAGTGCCAGTGATTCGTTCAGTCCAGTTTTTCGTTCTCCCACAAGTCCAAAGACGTATGGTATAGATGAATTAGGTAAGCTAAAATTATCCGTAGTGTATGAGTGTGAATGAGTGTGTATGGATGTTTCCCAGTAATGGGTTGCAGCTGAAAGGGTGTCCGCTGCGTAAAACATATGCTGGATACGTTGGCGGTTCATTCCGCTGTGGCTACCCCAGATTAATAAAGGAACTAAGCCGAGTAGAAAATGAATAAATGAATGAATAAAAACACTGAATTTAATGGTTGCTATTAGGATGTGAAGAGAAAGAACAGTGTAAGAAAAAATGTTTCCGAAGACAATCACCTATTGCACCTTTAATATCTCATATCTCTAATGAACAACTTTATATCTCACAATTGTGACTTTTGTTTCCTGTAATTGTGACTTTAAATCTTGCATTGTGACCTTATTTATTGTTTTGAAACTAATATTGTTTTTGTCTGTTTAGGTCTTGCTCTTACATACATACTGGAGAACAGCTTCAAACCTGAATCAGGGGCTCGTGACAACGTTCCCAAAATTGGCATCCTGATAACTGACGGCAAATCGCAGGATGACGTTATCTCTCCTGCTCAAACCCTGAGAAGTGCAGGAGTGGAGCTGTTTGCTATTGGTATTAAAGGATTCCTCATGCATCTTTGTGTAAAACACTTCATCCGCTTTAATACATGCAGTATAAACATCCTCAGGGCTGATAACCAGATGCGTGGATTAAAAATCATCCAAAAGATTGTAAACTGTCAACACGTACACATCTTGATTTTTCTGAGTTAGACTAGATCCTGGGCCAAAGTATTAAACCTAATCCCTACCCCTAAACCTAACCCTAAATGTATGTTTTATTCAATTCAGAGAAAATATTAGTTGAATAAAACTGATTCTAAGCTTAAACTGCTTAGAAAAATGAAAGTTCTCAATTAAAGGGTTAGTTCACCCAAATGAAAATTAGGTTTTAATTACTGAACCTCATGTTGTTTCAATCCCCAGAGACATTTGTTTGTCTTTGAAACATGAATGAAGTTATTTAGGTAAACACAAAGAAGCTCCCTCATCAAGACAGCAAGGTTCCTGACTCGTTCACAGTTCAGAAAAATACCAAAATGCCCATGTTGTTTATTCTTGCATCCTCTTACACACACACACAGCCTAATTCAAGCCGATCATATGCGTGATGAAATCCTGATAGAGAATCAGTGAGTAAAAAAAAATCTGCTCGCCTGTCATAATTGCTTTTAAAGAGAGAGAAGTTATCGGCTTTACCAGAACAAGGTTTAAAAATACAGAAAATAAGTATGTATAACACATTAGTACAAAACTATACATACAAATATTAATAAAACATATTTTATAAGCATATTATGTTTGGACTTTTGTGGACTAAGAAAAAACAGAAAAATTGTAACAACAGTGGAAATAACATGCTTTGTTAGTGTAGTTGCATTTTGGGGAAAACTATTTGTTTATGTTTACCTTTATATTGACTACTTTTTACATTATAAATTATATTATTATATTTTAATAATTATGGTGGCTTGAAAAGCCAACATACTGTTATCTCACTTAAACTTCTTCTTCTTCTTCTTCTTCTTCTTCTTCTTCTTCTTCTTCTGAGACTGTTTTTCTAAGTGCATCTCCTCCTAGGCCTTTCAAGCTACATACTTCAAACTTTCGTCAAACCTTCAAACTGGTCTGACTCGGGTTGCTATATCTTTTCTAACTGATCCGACCTTGGGTTATCCCAAAAACGACCCAGAACTGTCTCAAAAGTCCCATTGACTTAACATTGGGTCAAACTTTGTGAGCTCATAACTCTGCATCAGACTGTCCGACAGACTAGAGTCTGACCTCATTCAACTCAGTCTAGCCAGCAGCCAATCACTGATGACCTTTAAACTTACTAGCCACTCCCTAGCAACCGATTTCAGCACC
>CAIGQQ010030935.1:5510-19336 GCA_903798035.1 Danio albolineatus | reverse complement strand
CATGCTAATTCATGCTAGAATCATGCTAGTAACATGCTAATTCATGCTAGAATCATGCTAAGATCATGGTAATTCATGCTAGAATCATGCTAGTAACATGCTAAATCATGCTAGAATCATGCTAAGATCATGCTAATTCATGCTAGAATCATGCTAGTAACATGCTAATTCATGCTAGAATCATGCTAATTCATGCTAGAATCGTGCTAGTATTATGCTAATTCATGCTAAAATCATGCTAGTAACATGCTAATTCATGCTAGAATCATGCTAGTAACATGCTAATTCATGCTAGAATCACGCTAAGATCATGCTAATTCATGCTAGAATTATGCTAGTAACATGCTAGTTTTTCAACTAAATAAACTATTTAAAACTGGCTTTTCAAGCCACCATAAAGTTTGTCCTCAAACTTTACTATCTAGTTATAATAATATAATAATTATATTTTAAAGTCAATTTTGAATAATTCTGTAACGATTTGTTTTTGTTTTCAAAATTTTATATATAGCATGTCTTAGAAAGAAAATCATAATTGGCAAAAATCTGTATCTGCAGATCACACGTACTAAAAAAAAACCTATATCAAATCTGCCAGAAATTGGAATCAGTACATCTCTACTATATTCAGAAGTTTCTTTTACTAAATATCAGTAAAGACCGTTTTAATGTGGTCATGCCTTTAGCCAATGAACATTTTCTGCTTGTTGTCTACTTCATAACTATAAAAGGAGTCAATTCAATCATAACTTAATTATTATAAAACAGCTGTCAATACTTATCAATATGTGGACGTCTTTGTGTTCTTGGAAGCTATGTAAATTAAAAATATAAAACAGGAATACATTAAGACCATGCATTGTGTTTGTTTACATTCCTCAAAAAGGTCTATTGGGTGCACATTCACGATCAATGTACACTGATGTATATGACGGATCCCTGTGCAATTTCCTCTATTTAAAACAAATCACAGGAGCTTGAATGCGTGCTCTATACTGACATTGAGGAGAAGAAACTGTTAATTAAAGTTGTTATTTTTGTTTTGTGTAAGCACAGTGCATTCTTATAGCTTCATAATACTTTGATTGAATGATTAAAGGCATATGGTCTGCTTGGAGGATGTTTTTTGCAATTTTTCTGGACTTTTTTTTCTGGAACCTTGTCGTCTATGAAAGATGAGCGAACTCTCAGATTTCACCTGAAATACCTCAGTTTGTGTCCCAAAGATGGACAAATGTATGTGGGATTTGAAATTACATGGCTTCAATTTTTGATCTGGTTTAATCTGGTTGAACTGATGTCTCAGAATCATAAAACATATGATCAACAAATGTTTATCAAGAAACACGTTTCACTTGCTAAAATCAGGTTCTGTGTCAGCATAAGTTAAAAACACAAGTTATTGTCCTGTATATTATATTATATTTCCTGAAATATGACCTGCTGTGTGTACACTGCATGTGTGTAGGTGTGAAGAATGCTGATGAGAATGAGCTGAAGGCCATTGCGTCTGAACCAGAGGACACACACGTTTATAATGTGGCTGACTTCAGTATCATGAGCACCATAGTGGAGGGTTTGACCAAGACGGTGTGTGATGGAGTGGAGCAACAGGACAAAGAAATTAAACGTGAGTCCTTATACCTACTGTAGATATGCGATATGTAGAACGGGATCAGACACCTCATGATTTCCTCATTATTAACAGAAGATTCTGTCCCTGAGGAGACAGTGTCACCTCCTCTGAACCTGCTCATTTCTGAGGTGACAGCACACAGTTTCCGAGTGTCCTGGACTCATGCAGCTGGCAGGGTGGAAAAGTATCGTGTGGTTTACCATCCAACCGATGCAGACATTCCAGAAGAGGTGACCATATGTTCATTTTAATGTTATCTACAGTATAAGCTAGTGTGCCACAGTAAAAAAAAAAAAAAAAAAACAGCGACACAGTTTACATTTAGAAGATATAAGCGCTCAACGCTTGCAGTTTGTTCCCTCCGCCAATAAGAATCAACATTTTTGATGACATCACTGTGTACTTAAGATTCCTATAATATCTTTCCACCAATCAAATGCTGTCCAGTATCTGAAGTAGCCCGTCCCCTGTTAGATGATTACTTCTTTACATGTAACTGAGCATCCATACAGTATGTGGCTAAGCATATCGATAATTATAAATAAAGAAATCATTGGCTACACTTTATTATATAATTTTTTAACTATTCATTTAAATACTAAGTAATGTTAAGTAATTACATGTACTTACTATCGAGTTGGAGTGAGAATTCAGGTTCTGTTTAAGGTTACTTACATGTAATTATGCATAATTCTTTGTAATTACTATAGTACATCTATGGAACATGTGTAAGCACGCCAGCTTAAAGTAAAGAGTTACCAAATCATTTAAAAAATCTGGACTCCTCAATGTTTATTAGTCATAACAATGAGGGAAGGAAGCAAGGATTCAGAAATGCATCTGTGGAAATTCCTGATTTTACAATGGTTTAAAGTTCGGAAATGCCAGTAGTGCTAGAATGCCAAAACACTTATGTGCACCAGTTATGTGCACCCCTGATAATTGTGCATTATTGTATTTATGCAAAATTTCCGATGACACTACTGTGTGAATAAAAAGAAACCTTTTCTTTTTACTTTTGTATGAGGAACTACAGTACTTCCTTCTGCCATTGATTCAAATTTTAAGTTGACAGTTTGACAGCTTAGCAAAAGCCTCTGTACCTAATTTGAAAATGTCTCTCTGGAACTAGTAATGAAGAAATGTTGAGTTGCATTGTTGATGTTAATAGCTCATTGTATTAAGAAGAATAGAGTATTATATATGAGAGACCCAGAGAGGGAAGCCAAGCAAGTCAGCTTACCTACATATGCATTCTTTTTTCAGATCATGTTCGTTATGCAACAATAGATTTAATGACTACTGTGAAAAGCAATCTTTATCATTGTATTTCTTTCCTTTGTTTGCCTTTAAAATAGTTTATTTACATATTGCGTAATGACATGCTTTTAAATTACAGCATATTTTACCATACCGTACATGCAAACATTATGTACAGTACATAAAAGAAAATGAGAAATGTAGAGGGGAAACAAAGGAAAACATGAGAGAGCGCAATTACAGCAGATCCCAAATGGTTGTGTCAAACTGTCTTTATGCAATTATACATGGTTTTGAGTATAGTTTAAAAAAGCACAACACATGGTAGAGAACTTAATCTTGGAGCCTTTTAAATTGAGTCTTATTTTTCCAAACATGTACAAACTGAATGTAACATATTTTACCCATTGTTTAAAATTGAGTGACTTACAGTTAATAAAATTAGGCATTTTTCCAAAAGTGACGTAAAGGCTTTACAGTCTTGTTCCTTTTTGAACAAGTGATAATTATTATATAAAACACGAAATATGGCAGTTACAGGGTTGGGAGTAACACCTTTACCAAATATTACGGAAATAAATAGGAAAATGTGTGAGGTATGTACAGTGAGGACATAGCCAAAACATATGAGCTAGAGTGGCAGATATTGTTTACATCTTATGCAGATAGGATCACATGATTGATACTTTGCTAATTTAATCTTGGAGAGATGAAGTCTGTGTACAATCTTAAATTAAATAAAATGTCTAGTACATATGGAGGATTTGTGAACCCTATAAATAATGTCCTCCCATTTCTCATCTGTTCTCAAAAAGATATTATATTTATTTCATGTGGTGCATTTATTCTGTGTTGTTTAAAATAAATATAATAGTCTTGTTCGATTTTAAAGTAGACACACACACACACACATACTGTTTATCGAAACAAAATGCTGTGATTAAATGTTCGTGTTTTTCCTTTCTGAGCAATACTACTTAATAGAAAGCAATAGATATTATAAACATTGCTAATCAGTTAAAAAAGCAGACTAAAAAACAACTGTAGATGCAGCATTAAAATTGCATCATAATATATTAATCTTTGCCTTCAGCCACAGCTGTTTTCTCTGAAAAAAACAACAACAATATATTAATGAGACTAACTCTCACCCATTAGATTTACCCTTAACAAATTATGTATCATGATTAACCACTCTAGAGACAGACATCAGAGCCAGTGGTACACTCTAAAAAAAAAAGGTTCCTTGAGGTTCTATATAGAACCCTAGGGTTCTATACCTGGCCGATAGAACCTTTTACCCCAAAAATGGTTCTATTTAGAACCCTTTGAGTGCAAAGAACCCTTTTGATTAAAATGGTTCTATAATGTGAGCTTTATAACATAATTATATAGTAAAGATTATAAATAATAATAAGCTATAACACAGAGAGACAAAGCTTTTTGAGTCAAAACCTAATAAAATGACTGTTATGGTCAAAAATCTAATCAATGTATGATGGGATTTCTTTTCATGCAGGTTTGTACATTACAATAACTATTATTTATATATGCTTAATATTTAACATTTATTACGAATTATTTTGTGAAATAAATGAAATAACCAGTTTATTCAGACTGTACAGTGTGTTGTTATGGTTTAATAATTTGTTTTAAACTAATAATCATGAAAAAGCCCTCTGGTGACGTCATTCATTGGTGGACTGATGGTGAACAGGTGGTGAAGAGCCTCGAGAGTGACGGTTAATTTTTGAAAAGGAGAAGTCGGGTATTTCAGCTCCGTCATTCAGGTACGTTATTACTCTTTTAAAATTATGTTAATGAAATATTTTGTATGACGAGTTAATGTTTCTCTTCCCTTGTGTTATATGGTAATACATATAACGTTAATATGGATAAATACTGTGCTTGTAAGTTACTGATTGCCTCTGTCGACAGCCTTCGGTTCAGAAATCTGTGTCAAGCTGACTTTGCTCTGCTTTTTGTTCGAAATAAGTTACGATTTCGCTTTGTTTGTTTGTCAATATTAATTAAAATACCAATAACAATAAAACAGCTGCGTTATTTGAAGGTGAGCTTCGAGGGAGCGTGAAGCGCGTGCACGCTCTTTTAACGTTAACTTCATATGAGCCGATTTCCGCTTTCGTGCAGTTTTAGCTCCAACCTTGAACAAACGCGTACTTCTAGCTCGTTCGTGTGTGAGTTTAGCAGATTTTAACTCGGGCTAAACTCTGCAAAGTAGTGGACACAGCCCACTGTTGACACATTCCGGCTAGTCTGCATTAAAACCGCAAGGTAGCCGCGCAGCGCTCGTGCCCGCGCCGCGTGCCCGAGTTTATGCGCGCGCTGAAGTGATGATAATCGCTAATGGTATTATTGAAACCTTTTAAAGCCAAAACATATTTTAATAATCCATAGATGAAAGATCACGTGTTAATTATGAAGGACATACAAACATGCAGGCTAAATGTATTGCGAAATATTGAAGCTTGTTAAATATTGGCTACATACATGTGTATATATTAAGCTAAATAAGTTTAAAATTCATATTTTAATGTATATCTCACTTTTCTTCAAACAGCCTGGAAACTGATCTGCATCATAAATCTTGTGCTCGGTATGTATCATTGTTTTTAAATCTAAACAAACTGTATTTATTAAGTATGATGAAATGAATATTATAAGACTTTAACATTGTATTCATGATTACAGAAAGAGCCATTGGACCCATATTTAGTTCCCAACCTTGGTCTGCAGGACACAAGTAGCTTTGAAGAGGAAGGATCCCAGCTTAAAGAAGAATATGCGTTACATCCATAATTGTGGCACAATTATCATCAACAAGGACACCTGGTAAATATTGTATTTTATAACATGCATATGTCAGACTTGGTTGTTAGGTACTGAAATAAAATATTTATCACAAAAATGTTCTATTACTTATTGCTGCTGTTTTAATACAGAAAGAATATTAAGGTCATTGCTTATTAAAAAGTCCTGCAGAGAAAAAAATGTATTGAAATAAAGTGTAAATTTGCCTACAGGATACCTTGTTGCAATGTCTTCAAAACAAATGTAAAAATGAAAGGATTTCAGTGGTGAGCTCATCTATCCTCTCGCAAATGAAACAATAATGGGATGAAAAGGAAGTGAACTGTACTCTGAGGAACTTAACACAAGGCAAGTTCAGTTCAATACATTATATGTCAAAGCTAGATTAATTCTGTATTATAAATTCATATTTACACACTCTAAAATGCTGTCTTCCTACCTCAGATTGTGATGGACCTGGAATGCGACACCAGATATTCATAAGTCAAGAACCGAATGAAACACCCTTTTCCAGAGTACAGATTATGGAGGTGTTAGCAGAACTAATGGAGCAGTTTCTTCTTCTTGGAGTGCCACAGCTTGTGAGTAAACACTGTTACATTGTGTGCCAAATAGTTTTGAGTTCATGATGACTTTAATGAACTTGTATTGCTGAAAATGTGTTATTTGGAAACTTACACATGAAGTAAACAAAATGTTTTTTTTGCATTTAGGATGCTGCATAGAAAGACTTGGTGAAGAACACAGACACATCTTTAAAAGAAATGGCCCAAAAAAGGGAAGGAAAAAAAGGAAGTGCTCCTTAACAGTCTCATTGGACCAGCAGAGGAAACTGCAGAAGGTAACTACACCCTATATTACATCCTATATCCCCGAAACACACACACTTTAATTTTATTGATTATAACTGTAATTATATTTGATGACTTATGTTAATTAGTTAAAAGTACTCAACATTAAAATATTGTTTTACAGAAATCCAAAGGTCCTACAACAATCAGGATTCAACAGCTCTCCTGATTCCACCAAGGCTTGAAGTGTCAGTATTACAATGGACAACACCCACTCGCTATCCTTCAACTTCCTCATTTATCAGAGGCACCACAGTGGAGTGAATCACCAATTAATCTGCCCTTTCCAGCCAAAACCCAGCACTTGGAAACACCCATATTTTCTTACATCTACACACATTTTTTCACTATGGCCAATTCACCTATACCGTATACATGCTTTTGGACTGTGGGGGCAACCGAAGCACCCAGAAGAAACCCACAAGAAAACTGGGAGAACTTGGAAACTCCACACAGAAAATGCCAACTGGCCCAGTCGGGACTCGAACCAGTGACCTGCTTGCTGTGAGGTTAAAAATTATGTATACAAATGGATGTTGTGATGACCAATACATACATGTACCATCCACTTTTTGAAATTGTAGTGTTATTTAACAGATGTTTTGATATTGTTTTGTGTATTGTTTCTATCTGCATTGTGATGTATTTTTCTTCATTTTAGAGATGTGTGAAAGTTAAGCTCTGTATTTGCTCAAACAGTAAAAAAGCTTATAAAAGTGAAATCATTACAATTACATTGTTGAATGCCATTAAACTGTTAAGGTAGATCTGCTGTATGCAGAGGTGCAATTTTAAGTACTATTTAAAAAATATTTTGTATAATGGATTGAATAAATTTAAACAATTTGAATTGTCTGGATTGGTTTTATTTTTTTATTAATTAATAAGTAGCAATAATTCATTAATAAATAAAAAGAACCCTTAAATGGTTCTAAATAGAACCATCTAACTTGAATTCAAAGAACCATTTGGGGTTCTATTTAATGAACCCTTAAAATGGTTCTATATAGAACCTTTTTGGGGTTCCATATATGAAGCGCTCGATAGAACCATTTTTGGTTCTATATAGTACCGTTTGTTTTAAGAGTGTAAAGTGTTCGAGGTAAAACTGCTCTTGGTCAAATTGTCGCTATCATTATAAATTAACCACATACTGTATGTTTCTAAACAAATATAATCAGCTTCTTTTTCTTCAATTTCTTTGTTTAGAATAACCTATTTACCAGAATAAACAAGAATGATAACGAGAATAAACTGCTCCATAATTGGTTACTAGTGATTGACTACTACTGTATTTTAAAATATTCTATACAGCTCATAACAGTGGTCACACAGTATGTTTACAGTGTCAATCATTCTAAAAGATGTTTATATGCACCAGTGACCCATATCAGATTGGGGACAAAAATAGTTTGATTGGGACAATTTTTTAAAATAAATTATTTTGTGTTCCATCGAGCAAGTACAGTAAATGAATGAAAAAAAAAGTCTTGCATTTTTAACTGTCAGTAATGTCAAAATACTTTTTAAGACCAGCTTATTCTCTCTCTCTCGCTCTCTCTCTCTCTCTCTCTCTCTCTCTCTCTCTCCTTCTTTATTGTTTTGAGTGACAGCACAGTTCTATAAATATTATGTGCCTGCAGTTTGGCACATTATTTAGCTCTGTTTTGGTCTCATTTTTCCTAATGGCTCTCTGAACTGCTGTCACAAACCACTGTTGTCTTGCTGTACAGATTGTGGTGGGCGGTTTGGAGAATTCTGTGGTCCTGCAGAACTTGAACTCTTTGACTGAATATGAGATTGCGGTGTTCGCTGTGTATCGCAGCGCAGCAAGTGACGCTCTCAGAGGCAGCGAGATCACACGTGAGTCATCTCTAAACAACACAACACCTGTAAACACATGTGCTACACAGCTGCATCCTTCCTCACTTGTATATGCTAAAATATACTTTTTAATAAAATCATATTTTAAATAATGTTGTTCTAAATATGTCTTATTCATAACGACACAGATATAATATATTTGAGCCATTACAAATTTTCAAAAATACCAAACAAATAATAAACAAACAAACATATACATATATATTTTTTCCTCATAAATACAATAACTTAACATTTTAGGACAAACAAGAAACATTTTAAAAAGACTTAGAAGGGTTTTGTTATAAATAATGATAATTAATAATAATAATAATAATAATAATAATAATAATAATAATAATAATAATAATAATAATAATAATGATAATAATAATAATAATAATAATAATAATAATAATAATAATAATAATCATTCATTCATTCATTTTCTTGTCGGCTTAGTCCCTTTATTAATCCGGGGTCGCTGCAGCAGAATCAACCGCCAACTTATCCAGCATATTTTTTACGCAGCTGATGCCATTCCAGCCACAACCCATCTCTGGGAAACATCCATACACACATTCACACACATACACTGCGGACAATTAAGCTTACCCAATTCACCTGTACCACATGTCTTTGGACTTGTGGGGGAAACCGGAGCACCCGGAGGAAACCCACGCAACCACGGGGAGAACATGCAAACTTCACACAGAAATGCCAACTGAGCTGGGACTCGAACCAGCGACCTTCTTGCTGTGAGGCGAACGTGCTACTCACTACGCCACCGTGGCGCCCTAATAATAATAATAATAATAATAATAATAATAATAAATAATTTAGATTTCCATTCATATTCTATTTAAAGGTTTGACATTTTCTTGAACCTGAAATACATTTTCAATTCATAAATATTTTATTGAACCAAACCAATTTCAAAATATATTTATCATATATTTTAGCCAGAAAAGAATATGAGTTTATAGTATAGCTTAGCACAATTTCACTGTAGAATGGTGTTTACCCACAAACCACAGGCATGCTGTATATCTTTCCCCTCTTAATAGCCTTTACTGTGCAGGTCTTTCAGCACCTCTTAATACTGTACATTTATTTCCTAACCACTACTTTAGAGCAGACGCCCGTCAGTCAACCCAGCAGGACAGGACTGAAGGCTGCAGTTTTTAGTGCTTCATTAAAATGTTTTTGGTTTAAAAGTTTTTGGTTTGTTGTCTTAAAAACTGTATGAGCTCATTCCAGGATGAATTTCTTTCACACTCTATCAAAGTCATCTGTAACTTTCACACTTTTCTCAGAGTCCAGCTGTAGCACACTTCGTCTAATCTGACAAATACATAGAAATACTCAAAGAAATAAAGAAAAAGTTTTCGGAATCCTTTTTTTAAAAATAAAGTTCGAAGTAGAAGATTTAAAGTGCTAGATATTAAAGTTTTATAAAATATAGCAATTAATAATAATATAATATTACATATAAATGTAAAATAGTCAACATTTTATTGAATATTATTTAGTTTTTTTTATTAATTATTGATATTTTTCACACTTTTAAGCTTTTATATTATGTTAGATATTATCTGAAAAGGGTGCCAAGGTGGTGTAGTGCATAGCACAATTGCCTCCCAGCAAGAAGATCGCTGGTTTGAGCCTCGTCAGTTGGCATTTCTGTGTGGAGTTTGCATGTTTTCCCTGTGGTCGCGTGGGTTGTTTCCGGGTGCTCCAGTTTCCCCCACAAGTCCAAAGACATGTGGTATAGGTGAATTGGTTAGGCTAAATTGTCCGTAGTGTATTAATGTGAATGATAGTGTATGGATGTTTCCCAGAGATAGGTTGAAGCTGGAAGGGCATTGGCTGCGTAAGACATATGCTGATAAGTTGGCGGTTCATTCTGCTATGGCGACCCCAGATTAATAAAGGGATTAAGCCAAAAAGATAAGGAATGAATGAATTATAAGAAAAATGGGACGATGCGGTGGTGCAGTGAGTAGCGCTGTCACCTCAAAGCAAGAGAGTCGCTGGTCCGAGCCTTGGCTGGGTCAGTTGGCATTTCTGTGTGGAGTTTGAATGTTCTCCCCGTGTTCGTGTGGGTTTCCTTCGGGTGCTCCTGTTTTCCCCATATGTCCAAAGACATGTGGTATACTGTAGGTGAATTGGGCAAGCTAAAATTGTCTGTAGTGTATGTGTGTGAATAAGTGTATATGGATGTTTCCCAGTTATGTGTTGCAGCTGGAAGGGCATCTGCTGCGTAAAACATATGCTGGATAAGTTGGCAGTTCATTCTGCTAATAAAGGGACTAAGCTGACAAGAAAATGAATGAATGAATCTCATGATTTATACTGTAAATATTATTTAATTAAATCTTTTTAAACTTAAACCAGTATTATATTTACATATTTGATATCCTAAAATTGTATCAATCATATTAATTAATTTGAATTATATAATAATGATAATAAATCATTATTTTTAACCAATTGAAAAATAATTATATATTTATTTCATTTAACCAAATCGTTTTTTCTTACTTTCTTTCAAGCTGTTATTTTTTTTCAAGCAGATATAATAATAATAACATACTTATAAATAATAAATGCTTTCTCACACATATTCATCAGTTTGCTTTTTTTTTGTTTATTGTAAAATAAATCACTGACAAAAACGCCTATTCAGGAAATCAATGCAATGCACACACATGCAAACACCAAACTGACAGACACTTACAATCCGCTTATGGTGTGAATGTGTGATTCGTCTGTTGGTGTGTTTCTCAGAGGCTCTGCCCACAGTGAGTGATCTGGAGCTGTACGCTGTGACAGACAGCAGCATGAGAGCCCGCTGGAGGGACGCAGAAGGGGCATCTGGGTACATGATCCTGTACGCTCCGCTGAGCAGCGACACTCCAGATGAAAGAGAGGTGAGCCTGCAAATGGGCTTTGTGAGCGTTGCTGTCTCTGTCTGAGTAAACGTTAAGCCCTCGCTGACACCATGACATGTCCACCAAAATAGTAGCTTCGTTCTTACACTATTTTCATATAAAAGAAGAATAACATTCATCTCGTCTGAGTTCACCCGATCGCACTTGCATCTGTGTTCCAGGAGCCTTCATGCTACTTCTAAAGGTGTTGTTGTTGTTTTTGTGTTTAGTGATGTGAAAGGTATTGATATTCAGATACATGTCAATAGTGAAGTATTGGACAAGATACAATGTCACTTTTTTGTAGTATTGATATCTGCTGTGCTCCTAGTGAGTTTAGATGCATCGCAATCCCAAATGTCCACATTCTTATTCAGGACTGCTTGTCCCAAAACCATCGTTAGCTAACTTCTGTCATTTACATTTACTTTAAAGGGATTATTCAACCAAAAAATGAAAATGTACTCAATATTTACTCACCCTCAGGTGGTTATAAACCTTGATGACTTTCTTTTTTCTGTTAAGTCCAAAAGATAATATAATGAAGAAATCCAAAAACCATTGACTTTCATTGCAGGAAAAACATACTATGAAAACCAACGGTTACGGATTTACAGCTTTCTTTAAAATAAATCCTTTAGTTTTCGATAAAAAAAGTAAATTCGTAATGGTTTAGAACAAGTAAAGGGTGGGTAAATGATGACAGAATTTTATTTTTGGGTGAACTTTCCCTAGCATTTTGCAGACGTTTTTATCCAATGTGACTCACACCTATGAATATACACACAGTGTTAGAATTTAGGGAAAAGACTAGCACAAATTCAGTATATAGTTAATATAAAAGGCACAGAGGTGTAAAACATTAACAAAGTTGGTCTGGCAGGGCAGGAACAAAGACAAGACTGGAGAAACCATTTAGGGAAAGCAACAACGAAATGGCAGAGGTCAGCAAACACGGGGAAGATTTTGGCAAGAAAAATCAATAAAAAAAAAAAAAAAACAGATGAACAGAACTAATAATGTGATAACAACATGGGAGGTATTAGACAATAGACAGGAGAGCACATGATGCAAAGAGACAAAAACAGAAGCCATGTCCTCAACAGTACTAGAACATGCTGCCAATGAACACTCATCAACCTCATGTTTACATGAAGCAAAGCATGAAAGCACACGGCTGCATGTAAACATGAGCCACGCGGTTCACACAATGCAAGACACAAGACTAAACACAAGACAGAAGCACATTAGAAGTAAGAACAAGATGCATGTTTAGATCACAGTGACAAACAAAACTGAAACCAACTTCACAGAAATTATGAGACTGAAGCAGCTCACTGCAAACAATAAAAGACAAAAGTGCACCTTCGCTGGCATGCCCGCTAGTCTTGATTTTCACTCGCTAACAGGTTTCTTGAAATCACAGACGAATCTCTAAAATCAGAGGCAAATTGGTGCTCGTTCACTTATAGTAGGCCACAATAACATAGTGTAAACGTGTCGCAGACGCCCGTGAAATACTTGACATTCAGCACACAGACCATTTGAATGGAAAATGGTACAAAATATTTTTTTTTACCATTTTCAGTCTCGCGCATGATCTTGTGTTATTTCCATATCACGTGTGTTTGCAAGCCAAACAGGCAGTTGTTACTAGTGTGGTCATGCAGTGTATAAACTCCGGTCACTGACCCATCATGCAGTGTGAACACAGCAGCAACTGAACACCACCACAGAGAGTCATGCAGTTTTGAGAACAACAGTGAACTTTGAAAAGCACACAGAAAATATTTCTCAGTGGTTTTTAAACAAGGTTTCATATTGAAGTTAGAAATTCTAATATAGCGAAAACACTATTTGTGATGCAGCTGAAGGTGGATGAGACTGTGACTGATGTGGAGCTGACGGGGTTGATTCCTGATACAGAGTACATCGTTACAGTCTATGCCAATTTCGGAGAGGAGGCCAGCGACCCAGCCACTGTTCAGGAGACCACCAGTGAGTGAAAACACACACCTCTGTTTTCTGTCACACTCTGTTTAGATAATGGACAGTGTTTAATGGTGCTGTTTTGAATTCTGCAGAACAGGTTATGGTTTCTCAGAAAAAAGAATAGCAGAAAACACACAGAAATGGTTGAAAAGTGTCTCATCATGTAGTGTAGATCAGTGTGTTTCAAACTTTTAGCTACTCCAGGCATACGATTCCTTTTATAAAACCCAACTTATAGTTTATAATATATGAATGAATATTATAAATAGAGCTAAAATACAGTATTATTAGGGTTTAAATATATCTTGTTACATTATTCTATTTGTTTTCGACATTATTTATTTATGCATGCATGCATAATTTCCAATAACCATTTAAATAACCATTAAATATGATTTGAAGATCTAATATATATATATATATATATATATATATATATATATATATATATTAGATCTT
>CAIGQQ010030934.1:19740-37880 GCA_903798035.1 Danio albolineatus | reverse complement strand
ATATTATATTATATTATATTATATTATATTATATTATATTATATTATTATATATTATTATATATTATTATATATTATTATATATTATTATATATTATTATATTATATTATATTATATTATATTATATTATATTATTCACTTTCTTTTCGGCATAGTCCCTTTATTAAGGCAGAATAACAGCCAACTTATCTAGCATTTGTTTTATGCAGCGGATGCCCTTTCAGCTGCAACCCACCTCCAGGAAACATCCATAAAAATGGATGGTCACACACATACACTACAGTCAATTTTGCTTACCCAATTTACCAATACCACATGTCTTTGGACTTGTGGAGGAAACTGGAGCACCCAGAGGAAACCCACACGTCCACAGGGAGAACACGCAAACTCCACACAGAAATGGGTCGCCACAGCAGAATGAACCTCCAAAAAATAAAATAAATTAGAAACTTAAAAAAAATAATAATAATAATAATAAAATAATAATAATAATCTTATATAATGTTCTTTTTTTAAGTTCTTTCATTATATCTTTTATCATAAAATTTATAAAATAAAGGGAAATGACTAACAAATATTATATTTTATAAAATATTAATACAAAAAAGAAACAGACAAATTACTTACCAAAATATTGATGTTGAAAATCAAGTATAAAAAAAAGAAACCAAACTGCAAATAAGTAAATAAATAATAAAGAAGGATAACTAATATTAAATAATAAAAGCTGTTAATTTACACACTGTTAAGTATATCTATTTTCACCAGTTAATTTCTGTATACTATACAATCCTACTCTCTACAGAGGTGAAAATACAATGGGAACATTTTTATAATCTTTTGAAAATTTTTCAATATTCCTTTTTAACCACCCAATGTAACAGACGGAGTCAGGATACAACAGAGTTGAGAATCCACACACAGTTTGCTAAACAGAGGATAGTCAGGCAGGCAATGGTCAAACAGGTACAAACAGTATAATAGGGGTAATCCAGAAGTACCCCTAGCCAAGCCAAAGGGTCAAAACACGGCTAGACAAAACCAGAAAACGGTGTTTGTAGTCAAGAGGAATCTGGGCCTGGTGTGTGAGTGATATGCATGATGGGATTGTAGTGCTGTTAAATGTGAGTGTTCTCCAGCAGTCTGCAAGACCCTAAAGTTTTACATTAATTCATTTTCTTTTCGGCTTAGTTCCTTTATTAATCTGGGGTCACCACAGCGCAATGAACCGCCAACTTAGCATTTGTTTTATGCAGCGGATGGCCTTCCAGCTGCAACCCATCTCTGGGAATGATATTATATTATATTATATTATATTATATTATATTATATTATATTATTCAAAATATCAATACAAAATAAAATACAAAACCAAATGGAGGGTATTTAATAACTTCTTAAATGTCCTAATCTTTTTGAGATTTTACTTTATTTTATTTTGTTTTGTTAAAGGATTTTTAAACAAATACATTAAAAAGTAGAAGAAAAAAACAACAACCAAATGGTCTTTTTGCCCTGAGGGTATTTAATAACTTCTTACGTTTCCTAATCTCTTTGAGTGTGTAGCGAATCACAAAATCTGCTCGTAGGCAGCGCAAGCTTAATTATTTGGGTGAGACTGTCAGCATATTAACAACCACTTCAGATATCAAGCAGACGGTCATAACCTCAGGCTTATATCTTTGTCCCTTCTACATCCCTGTACTTCTTAATGACTTCACCTCAAAGAGAGTTGAAAGGTAGCCAGAAAGACACGCTCACTAAAAACTCATTATTCAATGTCTTGAAAGAGCTTGAATCCTCCTTTCCCCCATGTTAGTTAGTAGTCCAGACACCCCAGCGGCAAGGGAATGAAGGCTGACAAATTTTTGACACGAAGGATCAGACAGGAACAGCAAAAGCATCTATTCAGTAGTTAATCTTAATACGCATTTAACCCTCTGGGGTCTGAGGGGCTTTGGGGGCTCTTGAGAGGATTTGACATGCCTTGACAATTGTGTTTCTAATAGATAAAGTGACTAGTGTGATGATACTGTATTAAGTCTAAGCTGTGGTACAATAATATGCAAGCAGAATTTATGCACAAGTTTGTGTTATTTAAGAAAAAAAAATGTTTTCAGTGAAAAAAGGCACAAAAATGAGAGTAAGGCAAGGCAAGTTTATTTATATAGCACATTTCATACACAGTGGCAATTCAAAGTGCTTTACATAAACAGAAATAAAATTGAAGTATAAGAAAATAAAAACAAATAATAAAAAACAGATAAAACAGATTAAAATTAGTTAAAACAAGTTTTAAAATCATGAAAAAGAAAAGAAAGACACAATAGTGAGATCTGTCTGACGTAACACAGTGCTCATTCAGTAAAGACACAGCTAAACAGCTATGTTTTCAGTCTTTATTTGAATGTGCCTAATGTTGGAGCACATCTGATAATTTCTGGAAGCTGATTCCAGCAGTGAGGGGCGTAGTAGCTGAAAGCAGATTCACCCTGCTTTGACTGAACTCTTGGAATTTCTAATTTATATGATCCTAAATATCTGAGTGATCTGTTAGGTTTGTATTTAGTCAGCATATCTGTAATGTATTAAGGTCTTAGGCCATTTAGTGATTTGTAGACAAGTAATAATACTTTAAAATCTATTCTGAATGTAACTGGGAGCCAGTGTAAAGACCTGAGGACAGGTGTGATGTGCTCTGATCTCCTGGTTCTGGTCAGAATCCTGGCCGCATCGTTCTGAATGAGCTGCAACTGTCTGACTGTCTTTTTGGGAAGGCCAGTGAGCAGCCATTACAGTAATCCACCCTGCTGCTGATAAAAGCATGAACAAGTTCCTCAAAGTCTTCACTGGAAACAAAGCATCTAATTCTTGCAATGTTTTTGAGATGATGGTAGGCTGATTTACTAACTGCTTTGACATGACTGTTGAAACTGAGATCTGACTCCAGAGTCACACCAAGATTCTTGACCTTATTTTTGGTTGTATGACCCTTAGAGCCAAGGTTCGCATTCATCTTGAGAACCTCATCTCTGTTCCCAAATGCAATGACTTTAGTTTTCTCTTTGTTTAACTGAAGAAAGTTTTGGTACATCCAATTGTTAATGTATGTTAACACTTTGCTTGAAGGGGTGTTTATAAGACTGTCATGAAACCTTTATTATCACGACATGAAAGTTGTTATGGGACTGAATGAGATTTTATGCATGGCAACTGTTATTAAGTTAATTTAATCAGTTATGTGATTTTAACTGCAAAGATGATGTTATGACAACTTTTCATAAACCAATACATCACAACACGTCTTTGTCATGACAACTTCACATTGCCAAGATAACATAAGTTGTCATAAATCTGTATTGTCAAAAAACTGTACTATCAATAAAACATCTCATTACAAGTGTCATTACCCTGTCAAATCATTTTTAAGAGTGTCAATAATATTTAATAATATTTTAATGACAAATTTAGCTTGTACCACTGTTGTTGAAGTGCAAAAAGATCTTCATGACGCTGTTATAAAATTCATGAAATTTTCATAATGACATATTTATAATGTCTTTTTAGAAAGGATGAAATCAGTTTAAATGATAAGGCTAAGCTTTCCCAGAGATGGGTTGTGGCTGGAAGGGCATCCGCTACGTAAAACAAATGCTGCATAAGTTGGCGGTTCATTCTGCTGTGGCGACCCTGGATTAATAAAGGGACTAAGCCGACAAGAAATTGAATGAATGAATGATAAGGCTATGCTATGTACATGCTTCGTTCATTCATTTTCTTTTGGGTTAGTTCTTTATTTATTAGGGGTCGCCACAGTGGAATGAACCCCCAACTATTCCAGCATATGTTTTACACAGCGGATTCTCTTCCAGTCCTAACCCAGTACTGGGAAAACATCCTTAATTCTTCATCCTTTATTTTTTATGTCATAAACTTATCATTGTTTTAAATTTCAATGTGGCATTATTATCATAATCATATGTGTGAATCATATGAGCTCTTTTTTAGATCACTGTGTTTAGTTCCTTTAAATCATTTGTATTCCCTAGGTTACTGTAATGTACAATATGCATCTGTATTATTGCTGTGAAAAGACTTGTCTGGAGTTTTGTGAATAATTCATGGTCTGCTGAAAGTAATTTGTTGATACTAATAAGTTACCTTGATGGATGAACTGTGAGGAGAATAATGCCACCTCATTGAACCTATTTTTTAAACACTTCACAATATGTTTACTGCTTAACAGAATTTACAGGCATAATTTGACACAAGGTATCATGCAGCGTAAGAAAAAGGTGGAAATCATCTGATATCAGGCAGATGTTAGCTGATATTCATCTTTTTTTGTCATCCATTTTTTAATGGCAGAAACCACACCGTTTTTTATTTATTTATTTATTTTTATTTGACAAAAGCAGATGTTTTTTTGAATTAGTTTTTACCAATTCACTCAACGCACAATGCAGTACTTTTTTTTTCATTGTTTTATTTTCAACAAAATTATTATCATTGCCACAGCCATATCACCCTGCAGCCCAAGTCTGGCTACTCCCTGGATGGGAGACCACATGGGAAAACTAGGTTGCTGTGGTGTTGGTGAGGCCAGCAGGGGCACACATCCTGTGGTCTGTGTGAGTCCTAATACCCCAGTAAAGTGAAGGGGATACCATACTGTCAGTGAACGCCGTCTTTCGAATTAGACGTTAAACCGAGGTCCTGACTGTCTGTGGTTACAATAAAATTCCATGGCAGTTCTCGTAAAGAGTAGGGGTGTAAAACCGGTGTCCTGGCCAAATTCCCTTCATCAGCCCTTACCCATCATGGCCTCCCAATCATCCCCATCCACCGAATTGGCTCTTCACTCTCTTTCCACTCCACCAATAGCTGGTGTGTAGTGAGCACACCGGCACCATTATCCTGTGGCTGCTGTCGCATCATCCAAGTGGATGCTGCACACTGGTGGTGGTGTGGAGAGACCCCTCCCCCTCATCATTGTGAAGCGCTTTGGGTGCATGGCCACACACAATGAATGCACTATATAAATACACATTAAATTTCTCAAATACTGAGTATTTCTGTGATTTGTTTTTTTATTTTATGTAAAATAACAAAACTAAATAGCAATTTAAAATTCCCTATATTTAAAAAAAATAATAATTCAAAGAAAGACAGTCTCTGTGATATTTGCAATACATTATTTACAAAGAGTGTATAAAATGTTTTTGTTTTTGCAATGATCAGTGAAATTTGAATACACTTTTATATATGCGCATATACTGTAATGATGTGACAAACATTTGTATTAAGCAATGGGTATTTAACAGTTTTGCAAAAACTCCATCATGTGTGCATTGAACAATAAACTTTACTTATTATAAATAACTTTAAAACTCAAATAGAACTTACTAACTATGTATATTATGTATATGTGTTATTATGACACAGGAGCTCTGGTGTATAAGAAAAAAAATGATGAAAGTGAAGGATGAGCTTTACTTATATTTTGTGTATTGTTTATTTTGTTAAATACTGTGTGAAAGGGATGGTTGACCTAAAAATGAAAATTCTGCCATCAGTCTACCCTCCTTGTACTTCTCACAAACCTTGCTTTGTAGAACACAAAAGAAGATATTTTAAAGAAAGCTGAAAGAGACCTGTAACCATTGACTCCCATAGTAGTTGTTTAATGCCGAGTTCAGACTGCATGATTTTCAAAGTAGTCGTGTCACAGATGTTTTCACACTGCATGATTATCTGGGCTAGCGTTTTGTTGCTGCTTTGTTTAAACCCATTTCACACTGCATGATTTGAGTCGCCGACAGTTCCAGATATTCAGCATGCCAAATATCTCCCAGGCATCGGCGACTCATCGGCGATTGTCTCAGATCGCGTCTTTGATAATTCATATTCTGTGATTGTCACTCGCGTGCACAAGCACTGATTTGCCTGTGATTTCAGACATTTGTCTGTGATTTCTCAAAACCTGTCGGCGAGTCAAAATCGGGGCTAAAGTCATGCAGTCTGAACTAGGCATTATGGAAAGTCAATGGTTACAGGATTCCAGCTTTGTTCAGTATATCTACTTTACTGTTTAACAGAATAAATAGATAAATAGTTAAATAAATAAATAAACAAATAAATAAATAAATAAATAAGGCGCCACGGTGGCATAGTGAGTAGCACGTTCACCTCAAAGCAAGAAGGTCGCTGGTTCGAGCCTCGGCTGGGTCAGTTGGCATTTTCTGTGTGGAGTTTGCATGTTCTCCCTGTGGTTGCGTGGGTTTCCTCTGGGTGCTCCGGTTTCCCCCACAAGTCCAAAGATATGCGCTATGTGCTAGTGTGTATAGATGTTTCCAAGAGATGGATTGCAGCTGGAAGGGCATCCGCTGTGTAAAACAAATGCTGGATAAGTTGGCGGTTCTTTCCGCTGTGGCGACCTCAGATTAATAAAGGGACTAAGCCCAAAAAAAGAAAATGAATGAATGAATGAATGAATAAATAAATAAATAAATAAACAAACTTATAAAGGTTTGGAACCACTTGAGAGTGAGTAAATAGTTAGTGCATTTTAATTTTTGTGTGAATTATCCCTTGAAGTTGTGTGTACTGTCATAAAAAAAGCAAATATATCTCTGTGTTATTTGCAGACCATAAAGGTTTAATGAGAACAGTGAACATGACCTGCAGACTCTCACCTCCAGTAGACATTTCACACGTCCGCAGCACACGCAAGCATAATTAATGACACTCTGCATCCACACTGCATTTATCATATCGCCGGTGCTTTGATTTTGCATTAATGAAGGATGCAGGAGAGCTGATTGCATTGTCTACAGTATGTCGTGTTAATCTCATTTGCTTGTCTCTTCTGCTTTCCCTCTAGCATATACATGATCGAAAGCTCCCAAAGGACGTCCTGCAAATCCAAAAGAGAGCTGCGATCTACAGCAAGCTTTTTCTACCACTCCTTATTGCTATTGCCATGACCAAATGACTTTCAGGGTTTCCCAAGTAGGGGTCTGTTGCTTAATGGATAAATCCAGGGGCTCTTAGGGCTTAATGAATCGATGTTGGCGGTTCGCTGATGGGTCTGATGTATCCTCACCTCTGAATCTCAGGATACAATCAGACTCGTGCTCTCTGATAGAGGAGCTCAGGTTGATTAGTGATACTGGCACTCACTGATAACAACAGAAGGCACCACTGTCTTGACAAACCACTCTTTGTGTAATGGCGTGGATCGAACTGCGGCCGCCGGTTGCAGATATAAATAGGTCGAGAGGAATTAAGAAGCACAGGAGTTAATTAAACAAATCTTGCAGCGATTGAATGCCGGGGGTTATTGAATGTTTTCTCAGAGACGAATGGCGTCTTTGGGTTAAAGATAATCTGATTCGACAGAACAAGATGTGCTTTTAAGAAGCACATACACTCAAAAAAATGACTTTTTGCTGTTTGTTCAAACTACCTATTTAAAATGAGCTGAAATAACAGTTTTATGTCAGGGCAATTTAATTGCTTTATGTTGAATGAAACTAATAAATTAATCTAATCCCTTCATGTTTTTCCAAACACAAATCAAAAACGTGGAACCTAAATGTATTTTTGTTTTTTTTTTACAGTGTACAGTGGTTCGCCTACTGTAAAAAGTCTTTATTTATTTACCCTGATTGTTGTTCATCAGTATATGGGTTTTATTGATAAAAGGCAAGAATGGTGAACTGTAAAATGTGAGTAAATCAATTGCCTTAAAAAGCATTGACAAGTTGATTTTACTGTAAAACATGTAAGTACATGTACTTGCTAAGTTTCTTATAGTCAGTTAATTGTCTGTTGAATGCCTGCATCAACAGATATTAAGTAGACAGTCTACTATTAATAAAATGGACCATCGAAATAAAGTGTTACCAACTTTTTATTATGCCTTTTATTTCATTTAATTTACCTAATACTTATTTACCTAATCACTTTAAAGCAATGAGTTTACTCGCTTTTTAAAAGTCAGCTAAACACTTTTTTTTTACAATGTACAGTTAAATTTAATAAGGCATGAGACTTATTATGAGAAATATCATAAAAAATGGTATGCACTGTAAAAAAAATATATATATATTATTAATTAATTCTGGGTTCCAGTCCTTAATGTTGTCTTAACATGAAGAAATTGATTAAGCAAATTTAATAGATTTTACAAATGTACAATAAGTGGATTGAACATAAAACATTTAAGTTGTCCCAAAATTAGCAAGGAATTTGGTTGTTTTTTTGACTCATTTTAAATGAGAAGTTTGAATAAGCAGTCATTTTTTTGTGTGTGATTTTTTTTTGGCAGATTATACATCGTTGAAAGAGACTGTATTAATGTAACAATGCAAACAGGTGTACATAAATACCTAAATCATGATTTGCTGAAACTCTTTTCCCAAGATCCAACGTAAATTTATTTGGTAGTTAAGATTTTTTTAATTTTTATTTAATAAAATTGTATACATTGTTTCACTTACAACTAATCTGTAAAGTTATTATTCAAAAAAAAAAAAATTTACAAAAGGGACAAATTAGTTCATTGTCCACTGAATCTACTTTAATCATTACTTACTGAAAATCATCCCAAGAAATAAACATTAAAGATAAGTCTTAGAATTAAACACTTAGTTATTCACTAAAATCTTCACATAATAGATAACAATTTTAGTCAATGCTAAATTTACTTTACTGAATGCCTGATACACATTTCAGTTATTAGTCACATGAGAGAAAAGTTGATGTTATTACTTATTGATACAGGGTGGCAACAGAGGTGGTCCCACAAATTCGTGAAATATCAAAGTTTTCTTCATAAAAAGACTTGAATTCGGATTTGTTAGGTCTTTTATAAATTTTAGCTGATGCACACAGTGACAGTGTTTAAGATCACTGGACAGACTAATAAAGATTTTTCCCCATGGTAGTTAATGCATTATCAGAGAGAACCGAGGGAGCTGATCGAAGCACAGGTAAAGTGATGCGCAACACAGTATTCTAAAAAGAGCCTACAGGCTTTCTTTTGCTCAAGCACAGATCTGTTATCCTCTCAAAGAAGCAAATTTGTGAAAATAGAAAAAGGTATGCTCACTTCTGTTGCTCATAGAATAACCAAAAAGTGTTTTTTCTCTAGCCAAAGTCCTGCTGTTTTCCGGTGCTCGATAACTTTTTGTTTTGTCTTTTTGAAAGCTGCAGAAGTAGCCGCATTTGCTTTAGCTATTTATTGAACAGATTAATGACCTTTCGAATAACATTTCACTCAGAGTGATGAAAACATCATGGTTTTGAATGTAATTGAATTAATACCATCAAAGTTCTCACAGATGGAATGTGAGTGTAGACTGCTAATCTATTTGTGAGGTAAATATTAAAGGGGTGGTCCACCATGATATCATATTTTAAACTTTAGCTGTAATGTAGCTGTGTGAACATAAACAACATCTCTGAATGTAATATGCTCAAAGTTCAATGCAAAGGGAGACATTGGCTTTTACAGAGCGAACAAAGTTTGTGGACTACAAAAAAATACATCCGGGCTAGTGAGATCACTAGCCTGAGGCACTGTAATGTAAAGCTAAAATGCCATCCAAACGCTGCTATTTCCACAGAGCTTCTTCTGTTTTTGTATTTGGGTTTCCATATATATAAAAGAGAGAGAGAGCACTTGACAAAGCACAGCTTCCAGAATCTCCCCCAGTTCAGTGCTGGATTCGGTTAAAACTCCTCGAACTGACGAAGCTGTGTATTGTGAGCCACAACTTGTTAGTATTTTTATTTGTTAAAAGTGATCAACTACATGCACAGTTTCTAGGAACTAGGAAATATGACTGTCATTTTCATGTTGGTTGAGTAGCTGTACTGGATATAATTAAATATAATGAAAAAAATAACATGATTTTCTACAAGTGAAGCATGAGCACACATTGCTTTGCATCTTATAAACACAACCAAGGCTAAAAAATACACTGTGGACCACCCCTTTTAAAATATGTTCAGAATATACTGTGTCTTGCCTGAAAATTTGCCTAAATTCTATGCTTATTAACAAAATGTTTAAGTTTTATTTTAATTTTAGCAAACACTAGTATTAATAGTTTCACTCACTCCACTTCTTCCTCAGTAGGCTATGACAAATGCTAGATGTCATTAGTTGCTAAGATGCTAAGTATTTTAAATAAAAAATGTATGCGTACAACTACGTATATTTGACTTGGTTTGATTCATTATGCCACTAAATAAAAGCTAAAATGTATTTTTTCACAATGATACCTCTTGTACATCGTCTTTTTATTCTTTGGGAGAAGCCTGTAATTTCAGGTAAATAATAATAATAATAATAATAATAATAATAATAATAATAATAATAATAATAATAATAATAATAATAATAGCAAATATAATAATAATAATAATAGTTATAATTATAATAATAATAATATATCTTTTTTATTGCAGGTTTGTCGGTCTTAAATTTCATATAAGTCTTAAAAAGTCTTTTTTCATTGATGAAACTCTGTAGACACATACAGTAATCTTCACATAAGGCATACACATTTTACTAATTATTTACTAAAAATCTTTATATGAGCAATACCAATGACAATTTTGACAAGAGACTGAGTAAATAAAGATAAAGTATTGATTGTTTTGGAGTGAACCCTTTACAATATACACAGTCACTTTTACTTGAAAATATGTCATTGTAGGCACCGATTAAAAGCCTCTATTCTCTATATTCACATCCACCTCTGTGCCAATGGATATTTCTGTATTCCAGACCACGACTAGTTGAGTTTGGATAATGTCCCTGTCCAACTCTCTGTAGAAGGTGCCAAACACTAATGCTCTCATAGACAAGGCTTGCATCATGCTTTAAAGCCTGGACTGCCAGTTCTGCTGTGAAAATAAATGATTGAAAAAGGAACAGAACAGACTCCCATGATGCAGTGCTGAGCTCTGTGGTCCTGCAGTCCTCAGATTTACTGGCCGTCCTGACACTTCATCACTTTACCCCCTCGGTGTGTGTAGATGTAGTTACCGCACTGTGGGACTGCCAGGAGTTACTGTCACGCTCGCGGAGGCATAAACACACACATGATTTGTTCGAGTTCAAGATGCCATCAGTCTGTCTCTAACCGGCGTGGATCCCCGAGCTGTGCTTTTTCTATATGTATGAGTAAAGTAATTTGGCTTTGGTTGATAGTTAGCGCTGTGTTCATACATCAAACATGTTCTTCCCTGTCTTGATGATTCTTTGTTTGTTGACAGAGTTGTTCAATAAAATTGTAATTTCTGAAGGTGCTGTTGAGTTTTGTTTGTTTCTTTAGCGAGCAGTGCTTTTGGATCTGTAGGGATGTGGGATTTTACACCGTGGTTTCACTTTTTTATGTTTTTATCTGTCATAATCCAGTAGATCAGTTTGTCTGCACAACTCCTGGATATCATCTCCTAACTGTATATTCTTGATGATTTCTTGAGTTTTGACTTCATAACTATAAATAATTGCATCATTTGTCTTGTAGCTGCAACTTTTGATTTTCAGCTTAATTTATGTAGAGATGCACCAACATGAAAACCATTTTTGGATGATAATTGTTAGCAATTTACTTTATTTCTTGTTCTAGAACATCATATTTTGTAACTTAATATTATAGATGCACCAAATTTTTGGCCAAAGATTTTGGCCATTGATGTTTGGTGGCCGAACTATTTGGTTCATCCCTAAAATTAAGCTACAATATTAATTGTTTTAGTACAAGAAATAAACTAATTGATTGAATTTTATTTAGTTTTTTTTTTTATCTGAAGTGGTTTTCATTTTGGTGCATCCTCTATTTGTATCTTAAATTTCATGTTTTCTATAGGATGCTATAAAACATTATATTTGTATAATAATCTACCAAAATCATTTACGATTACGGTCCAAAAATTTATACAACTAAATGTATATGTTAGTGAATACAAAAAGAGTGAAAAAATTGAAATTTTGTAGTTTGTAATTTTTTTTGCAATATTTAGCTTAAATTTGAATGTATTGTCTTCTGTTTCTGAAGATTTGAATGGAACTATCTGTTTAATAAAATGAAATGCATAAAAATATCCATTTTCAAAATGGGGTGTACACATTTACGCTGAGCACTGTAATTGTGACTGTTTCATAATTTCAACTTAATATATGCAACTATATTTGTCCAAAATGTCAACTTGTTTGTCATAATTGTGGTTTTAGTTCTGCAGAATAGTAATGTTAGTCATAGTAATATATATTTGCAGTTTGCAATTATTATGATTAGAAATAACTGCAATATTTATTTCTCATAACTACTGTATGACTTCTTAAATCAAAATTGCAACTGTAAGATACTGATTACTATACAACAACAAATATAGGTGTGGAAACAAATATGTTAAATAGTTGCAATTTTATATTTGTCAAATGTTCTTTCCTTTCTTGTGCTTTTTTTTCAGTAATAATTCAACTAATTAATAATTAAAATAGTTATTTTGTGAGCTGTTGAGTTTATTGTTTATTTAGAAAGCAGTGCTTTTGGATCTGTATGCTTTGGCACTTTACATTGGGGTTTCACTCGTTTCTTCTCTTTCTCTCTTTCTGTCTTTATCTCTCATAATCCAGTAGATCAGTTTGTCTGCACAACTCCTGCCATCGCAGATATTGTCATCCTGGTTGATGGATCTTGGAGTATCGGGCGAATCAATTTCCGTCTGGTCCGCATGTTCCTTGAAAACCTGGTCAACGCCTTTGATGTGGGAATAGACAAAACCCGGATTGGTGGGTCTCATGAACTCATTCTTCCTCACTTCTAATAATTCTGGCTTAAAAATAGAATAAGTGGACTGTATGGTTGTGCTTTTTAAATTAGATCTGAAGTGACAGTGTGTTCCTTTGGGTGTGTGTGCTTTTTTTTTTTTTTTTAGGTCTGGCCCAGTACAGTGGAGATCCACGAATTGAGTGGCACTTGAATGGCTTCAGCACAAAAGAAGCAGTAATAGATGCTGTCAAAAACCTGCCGTACAAGGGAGGCAACACTCTCACGGGTAATGCGCTGGGTTTCTCTAACAGACTTTTTCCCATTGTTTTAGAGACATGGATATATTGCAACTTGTAAATGTATTAACAACCAGTCGTGTCATGGTATTGAAGTACAGATCCTACACTGATGAAGGGCTAAATTCTTATAAACAACTGCTTTATAAGCAGCTGCATTTTCATCGCTCTGTGTGGCTTTTAAACATTTGTGTTTACAAATTTATGACCTACATTTACAGTTATTTAATTTTTTCATGTTTTCTAGTTCACTTTTTGTAATTGCAGTTTATATCTCCAAACTGCTACTTTTAAGAATGTGCATTTTCCATAAATATAGCATTCATTTTTTAAGCTCATAAACAAGAATATTCAATATTTGCTCATTTAAATGCAGTTTAATAACAAAGATGTTGTATTTAAGTGAAATGTATTTTTCCGTCATTTTTGAACAAGCTTATAGTTGTACTTATGTTACTGGCAGTGTGGGAAATCCGACATTCTATAGAATGCCTAAGAAATATATAGAATGCTTAAGAATTAAAAGTCATAGTATGAAATGATTGCTATTTTATACATTGCCTAGGCATTCCATAGAATGCCAAGTTGCTATGCGGCTAAGTACTGTATGTAACTGGCCCACCACTGATGTTGGTGGTGACGCTTGGGTTGTTGTTTGATGATGGCAATTGAAGCACATAAGTGTTGAACGTTATTGTAAGACAGCATATTGCCAATACAAGGTCCACTACCACATCACAGACAATATTGCCATAATTCTTCTCACGACGTCAGACTATATTATCTGGCTGAGGTTCTTCACTAATTCGTGAAATATGAATGTGCAAGACCAAAAGTGCTGAAATATGAAGTGTTTTTGTATAACAGAAGACATTTAAGTTAAATTATAAGTGCTATTCCAGTCTCTGACAAATACTTCAATCTCAGTTCTGCTTGTTTTTTTGTTTTTTGTCGCTGTAAGAACATCATATGCTTTATTTCATATTCCTTTTACCTTAAAAATACATAAAGATCAATAAAGGCTTATAATGCCTAGGAATTGCATAGAATGCCTATGAAAAGTATGCAAAATCTTTACAAAAAACAGATATTTCACACATTGCAGGTAACATATACTGTACACAACTAGATTATACATTACACTTCATCATGTTTTGTGGCTAAAACATTTAACAATGTGTGCAAACAAAAAAGCAGTTAAAGGCAGAGAAAACCAAGAGTGAACAGAGAAAAAATCCATAAAGCAAGCTGCCACATTTATTGTAGAGAACATACATTTACAGTACCTTTTAAGTTTAAAAAAAAAATCTTGTTGCTTTACATTATTGAGTTGAGGAACACTAGCATGTTAATGTGATCGGGTGATAATCGACTCCCTAGTCTGTTAACAATAAGTCTGGCTGCAAAGAACACACACTCTTATGATACAAACCTTTCCAAAACTCACAAATAATGTTTCCTGAAGCATTTCGTTTTGTGTTTTCGTTCCACCACTAAATGGGATGCTCATCTGTTGAGGTCGAAGGATTCAGCAAGAACTGTTCCCACTTGTCTCGGCTAGGCTCGCTGTAATCATCAGCAAAAAATGTCTCAGTCTTTTCTCAGGAGTGAGTTCTACCTCATGCTCTTCATCATTGATGCATGGCAGTAGCTGCATCACACCACTTGCAAGGGAAATGCTAATACTGTTCAAAAAAATGTTTCTTACTATTGCTCCTTTTTTTCCATCGTGTAACCTGAGATGCTCGTTCTGAGGTTATAGGGTGGATATAAGAAAACTGTTTTCTTTCCCTGCATTCTTTAAATTATCTGTGCTTATTTTTTGCTTAGGATATGACATTGGGTGTGATTTTCCACAATAACATAGCGATTACATTTAATTTGCACGTTCAGGATTTATTGTGTTTTTTGTCTTTTTAAGGCCACAAAACAATATAGCAAAATTTTATTTAAGAAATAATTTCTGCAAACTGAATGTTTGAGTGTTTATTGACACTCCTAATGTATCTATCTCAATTATGACATTTTTTGACCTTTTTCGGATTCTTATAATGACATTATATATATCTTTTTTTATTACCTTATAAGTGTATTGTGAGATTTAACTCAAAATGGTAAAAATTTTGCTCAGTTGCAGCTACAGATTCACTGTTTTGTGACTGGAACATAAAGGTTCAATAGAAGATGTTGAAAAATTCTAACTAAGCACTGAAATCCTATTTCCCATTCCCCCTGCAAATCAACGTCGCACGCACTAGACAGCATCACTACAGTACAACATTTAACATTCCCCAGAGAGAAAACTTTACACGACAGTTGTAATTGCAATACCAAACTTTCTAGGTTGTTGTTGATGTTTGCCTGCCATTATCTCTAAAACACATCCATGATCATGCTGATGATAAGATCACAGAGGTATGCAATGACATATTTTGATAGGCAGGTAGAACATCTGGGTAGTGCTGTCGCCTCACAGCAAAAAGGTCGCTGGTTCAAGCCTCAGCTGGGATAATGGCATTTCTGTGTGGAGTTTCCATGTTCTCCCTGTGTTTGCGTGGGTTTCCTCCAGGCTCTGGTTTCAGAATAAGAATCAGTTTTACTGCCAATTTGCTTTGGCTACAGAAGCTTCCAGTGTACATAAAGTGACAAGTGACAACACAAAATAAAAATGAAAAAAAGACGATAGACATTAAACAGAAATGCAGTCAGTCCAAAAAGATCTGGATGTTGAAATGTATGTACAGATTTGTTATAAATATACAAGTTATAAGGTGCTGTATACAAATGCGTAAGGAGCAGTATTGCATTGTATATTGTTATAAGGTGCTGTGTATAAGTGCGTATGAGAAAGTATTGCACGTCTATTGCACAATAGGAAAATATTTAACTGTTCATGAGGTAGATGGCCTGAAGAAAGAAACTTTTCCTGTGTCTGGCAGTTTTTGTGCTCGGTGCTCTGTAGCGCCGGCCAGACTGTAACAGTTCAAACAGGAAGTGTGCTGGGTGCGAGGCGTCCGGGATGATTTTGCGAGCCCTTATACTCACTCTGGAAGAGTACAGATCTTGATGTGTAGGAGAGTAGTGCCAGTGATTCGTTCAGTCCAGTTTTTCGTTCTCCCACAAGTCCAAAGACGTATGGTATAGATGAATTAGGTAAGCTAAAATTATCCGTAGTGTATGAGTGTGAATGAGTGTGTATGGATGTTTCCCAGTAATGGGTTGCAGCTGAAAGGGTGTCCGCTGCGTAAAACATATGCTGGATACGTTGGCGGTTCATTCCGCTGTGGCTACCCCAGATTAATAAAGGAACTAAGCCGAGTAGAAAATGAATAAATGAATGAATAAAAACACTGAATTTAATGGTTGCTATTAGGATGTGAAGAGAAAGAACAGTGTAAGAAAAAATGTTTCCGAAGACAATCACCTATTGCACCTTTAATATCTCATATCTCTAATGAACAACTTTATATCTCACAATTGTGACTTTTGTTTCCTGTAATTGTGACTTTAAATCTTGCATTGTGACCTTATTTATTGTTTTGAAACTAATATTGTTTTTGTCTGTTTAGGTCTTGCTCTTACATACATACTGGAGAACAGCTTCAAACCTGAATCAGGGGCTCGTGACAACGTTCCCAAAATTGGCATCCTGATAACTGACGGCAAATCGCAGGATGACGTTATCTCTCCTGCTCAAACCCTGAGAAGTGCAGGAGTGGAGCTGTTTGCTATTGGTATTAAAGGATTCCTCATGCATCTTTGTGTAAAACACTTCATCCGCTTTAATACATGCAGTATAAACATCCTCAGGGCTGATAACCAGATGCGTGGATTAAAAATCATCCAAAAGATTGTAAACTGTCAACACGTACACATCTTGATTTTTCTGAGTTAGACTAGATCCTGGGCCAAAGTATTAAACCTAATCCCTACCCCTAAACCTAACCCTAAATGTATGTTTTATTCAATTCAGAGAAAATATTAGTTGAATAAAACTGATTCTAAGCTTAAACTGCTTAGAAAAATGAAAGTTCTCAATTAAAGGGTTAGTTCACCCAAATGAAAATTAGGTTTTAATTACTGAACCTCATGTTGTTTCAATCCCCAGAGACATTTGTTTGTCTTTGAAACATGAATGAAGTTATTTAGGTAAACACAAAGAAGCTCCCTCATCAAGACAGCAAGGTTCCTGACTCGTTCACAGTTCAGAAAAATACCAAAATGCCCATGTTGTTTATTCTTGCATCCTCTTACACACACACACAGCCTAATTCAAGCCGATCATATGCGTGATGAAATCCTGATAGAGAATCAGTGAGTAAAAAAAAATCTGCTCGCCTGTCATAATTGCTTTTAAAGAGAGAGAAGTTATCGGCTTTACCAGAACAAGGTTTAAAAATACAGAAAATAAGTATGTATAACACATTAGTACAAAACTATACATACAAATATTAATAAAACATATTTTATAAGCATATTATGTTTGGACTTTTGTGGACTAAGAAAAAACAGAAAAATTGTAACAACAGTGGAAATAACATGCTTTGTTAGTGTAGTTGCATTTTGGGGAAAACTATTTGTTTATGTTTACCTTTATATTGACTACTTTTTACATTATAAATTATATTATTATATTTTAATAATTATGGTGGCTTGAAAAGCCAACATACTGTTATCTCACTTAAACTTCTTCTTCTTCTTCTTCTTCTTCTTCTTCTTCTTCTTCTTCTGAGACTGTTTTTCTAAGTGCATCTCCTCCTAGGCCTTTCAAGCTACATACTTCAAACTTTCGTCAAACCTTCAAACTGGTCTGACTCGGGTTGCTATATCTTTTCTAACTGATCCGACCTTGGGTTATCCCAAAAACGACCCAGAACTGTCTCAAAAGTCCCATTGACTTAACATTGGGTCAAACTTTGTGAGCTCATAACTCTGCATCAGACTGTCCGACAGACTAGAGTCTGACCTCATTCAACTCAGTCTAGCCAGCAGCCAATCACTGATGACCTTTAAACTTACTAGCCACTCCCTAGCAACCGATTTCAGCACC
>CAIGQQ010030934.1:5510-19340 GCA_903798035.1 Danio albolineatus | reverse complement strand
CATGCTAATTCATGCTAGAATCATGCTAGTAACATGCTAATTCATGCTAGAATCATGCTAAGATCATGGTAATTCATGCTAGAATCATGCTAGTAACATGCTAAATCATGCTAGAATCATGCTAAGATCATGCTAATTCATGCTAGAATCATGCTAGTAACATGCTAATTCATGCTAGAATCATGCTAATTCATGCTAGAATCGTGCTAGTATTATGCTAATTCATGCTAGAATCATGCTAGTAACATGCTAATTCATGCTAGAATCATGCTAGTAACATGCTAATTCATGCTAGAATCACGCTAAGATCATGCTAATTCATGCTAGAATTATGCTAGTAACATGCTAGTTTTTCAACTAAATAAACTATTTAAAACTGGCTTTTCAAGCCACCATAAAGTTTGTCCTCAAACTTTACTATCTAGTTATAATAATATAATAATTATATTTTAAAGTCAATTTTGAATAATTCTGTAACGATTTGTTTTTGTTTTCAAAATTTTATATATAGCATGTCTTAGAAAGAAAATCATAATTGGCAAAAATCTGTATCTGCAGATCACACGTACTAAAAAAAAACCTATATCAAATCTGCCAGAAATTGGAATCAGTACATCTCTACTATATTCAGAAGTTTCTTTTACTAAATATCAGTAAAGACCGTTTTAATGTGGTCATGCCTTTAGCCAATGAACATTTTCTGCTTGTTGTCTACTTCATAACTATAAAAGGAGTCAATTCAATCATAACTTAATTATTATAAAACAGCTGTCAATACTTATCAATATGTGGACGTCTTTGTGTTCTTGGAAGCTATGTAAATTAAAAATATAAAACAGGAATACATTAAGACCATGCATTGTGTTTGTTTACATTCCTCAAAAAGGTCTATTGGGTGCACATTCACGATCAATGTACACTGATGTATATGACGGATCCCTGTGCAATTTCCTCTATTTAAAACAAATCACAGGAGCTTGAATGCGTGCTCTATACTGACATTGAGGAGAAGAAACTGTTAATTAAAGTTGTTATTTTTGTTTTGTGTAAGCACAGTGCATTCTTATAGCTTCATAATACTTTGATTGAATGATTAAAGGCATATGGTCTGCTTGGAGGATGTTTTTTGCAATTTTTCTGGACTTTTTTTTCTGGAACCTTGTCGTCTATGAAAGATGAGCGAACTCTCAGATTTCACCTGAAATACCTCAGTTTGTGTCCCAAAGATGGACAAATGTATGTGGGATTTGAAATTACATGGCTTCAATTTTTGATCTGGTTTAATCTGGTTGAACTGATGTCTCAGAATCATAAAACATATGATCAACAAATGTTTATCAAGAAACACGTTTCACTTGCTAAAATCAGGTTCTGTGTCAGCATAAGTTAAAAACACAAGTTATTGTCCTGTATATTATATTATATTTCCTGAAATATGACCTGCTGTGTGTACACTGCATGTGTGTAGGTGTGAAGAATGCTGATGAGAATGAGCTGAAGGCCATTGCGTCTGAACCAGAGGACACACACGTTTATAATGTGGCTGACTTCAGTATCATGAGCACCATAGTGGAGGGTTTGACCAAGACGGTGTGTGATGGAGTGGAGCAACAGGACAAAGAAATTAAACGTGAGTCCTTATACCTACTGTAGATATGCGATATGTAGAACGGGATCAGACACCTCATGATTTCCTCATTATTAACAGAAGATTCTGTCCCTGAGGAGACAGTGTCACCTCCTCTGAACCTGCTCATTTCTGAGGTGACAGCACACAGTTTCCGAGTGTCCTGGACTCATGCAGCTGGCAGGGTGGAAAAGTATCGTGTGGTTTACCATCCAACCGATGCAGACATTCCAGAAGAGGTGACCATATGTTCATTTTAATGTTATCTACAGTATAAGCTAGTGTGCCACAGTAAAAAAAAAAAAAAAAAAAACAGCGACACAGTTTACATTTAGAAGATATAAGCGCTCAACGCTTGCAGTTTGTTCCCTCCGCCAATAAGAATCAACATTTTTGATGACATCACTGTGTACTTAAGATTCCTATAATATCTTTCCACCAATCAAATGCTGTCCAGTATCTGAAGTAGCCCGTCCCCTGTTAGATGATTACTTCTTTACATGTAACTGAGCATCCATACAGTATGTGGCTAAGCATATCGATAATTATAAATAAAGAAATCATTGGCTACACTTTATTATATAATTTTTTAACTATTCATTTAAATACTAAGTAATGTTAAGTAATTACATGTACTTACTATCGAGTTGGAGTGAGAATTCAGGTTCTGTTTAAGGTTACTTACATGTAATTATGCATAATTCTTTGTAATTACTATAGTACATCTATGGAACATGTGTAAGCACGCCAGCTTAAAGTAAAGAGTTACCAAATCATTTAAAAAATCTGGACTCCTCAATGTTTATTAGTCATAACAATGAGGGAAGGAAGCAAGGATTCAGAAATGCATCTGTGGAAATTCCTGATTTTACAATGGTTTAAAGTTCGGAAATGCCAGTAGTGCTAGAATGCCAAAACACTTATGTGCACCAGTTATGTGCACCCCTGATAATTGTGCATTATTGTATTTATGCAAAATTTCCGATGACACTACTGTGTGAATAAAAAGAAACCTTTTCTTTTTACTTTTGTATGAGGAACTACAGTACTTCCTTCTGCCATTGATTCAAATTTTAAGTTGACAGTTTGACAGCTTAGCAAAAGCCTCTGTACCTAATTTGAAAATGTCTCTCTGGAACTAGTAATGAAGAAATGTTGAGTTGCATTGTTGATGTTAATAGCTCATTGTATTAAGAAGAATAGAGTATTATATATGAGAGACCCAGAGAGGGAAGCCAAGCAAGTCAGCTTACCTACATATGCATTCTTTTTTCAGATCATGTTCGTTATGCAACAATAGATTTAATGACTACTGTGAAAAGCAATCTTTATCATTGTATTTCTTTCCTTTGTTTGCCTTTAAAATAGTTTATTTACATATTGCGTAATGACATGCTTTTAAATTACAGCATATTTTACCATACCGTACATGCAAACATTATGTACAGTACATAAAAGAAAATGAGAAATGTAGAGGGGAAACAAAGGAAAACATGAGAGAGCGCAATTACAGCAGATCCCAAATGGTTGTGTCAAACTGTCTTTATGCAATTATACATGGTTTTGAGTATAGTTTAAAAAAGCACAACACATGGTAGAGAACTTAATCTTGGAGCCTTTTAAATTGAGTCTTATTTTTCCAAACATGTACAAACTGAATGTAACATATTTTACCCATTGTTTAAAATTGAGTGACTTACAGTTAATAAAATTAGGCATTTTTCCAAAAGTGACGTAAAGGCTTTACAGTCTTGTTCCTTTTTGAACAAGTGATAATTATTATATAAAACACGAAATATGGCAGTTACAGGGTTGGGAGTAACACCTTTACCAAATATTACGGAAATAAATAGGAAAATGTGTGAGGTATGTACAGTGAGGACATAGCCAAAACATATGAGCTAGAGTGGCAGATATTGTTTACATCTTATGCAGATAGGATCACATGATTGATACTTTGCTAATTTAATCTTGGAGAGATGAAGTCTGTGTACAATCTTAAATTAAATAAAATGTCTAGTACATATGGAGGATTTGTGAACCCTATAAATAATGTCCTCCCATTTCTCATCTGTTCTCAAAAAGATATTATATTTATTTCATGTGGTGCATTTATTCTGTGTTGTTTAAAATAAATATAATAGTCTTGTTCGATTTTAAAGTAGACACACACACACACACATACTGTTTATCGAAACAAAATGCTGTGATTAAATGTTCGTGTTTTTCCTTTCTGAGCAATACTACTTAATAGAAAGCAATAGATATTATAAACATTGCTAATCAGTTAAAAAAGCAGACTAAAAAACAACTGTAGATGCAGCATTAAAATTGCATCATAATATATTAATCTTTGCCTTCAGCCACAGCTGTTTTCTCTGAAAAAAACAACAACAATATATTAATGAGACTAACTCTCACCCATTAGATTTACCCTTAACAAATTATGTATCATGATTAACCACTCTAGAGACAGACATCAGAGCCAGTGGTACACTCTAAAAAAAAAAGGTTCCTTGAGGTTCTATATAGAACCCTAGGGTTCTATACCTGGCCGATAGAACCTTTTACCCCAAAAATGGTTCTATTTAGAACCCTTTGAGTGCAAAGAACCCTTTTGATTAAAATGGTTCTATAATGTGAGCTTTATAACATAATTATATAGTAAAGATTATAAATAATAATAAGCTATAACACAGAGAGACAAAGCTTTTTGAGTCAAAACCTAATAAAATGACTGTTATGGTCAAAAATCTAATCAATGTATGATGGGATTTCTTTTCATGCAGGTTTGTACATTACAATAACTATTATTTATATATGCTTAATATTTAACATTTATTACGAATTATTTTGTGAAATAAATGAAATAACCAGTTTATTCAGACTGTACAGTGTGTTGTTATGGTTTAATAATTTGTTTTAAACTAATAATCATGAAAAAGCCCTCTGGTGACGTCATTCATTGGTGGACTGATGGTGAACAGGTGGTGAAGAGCCTCGAGAGTGACGGTTAATTTTTGAAAAGGAGAAGTCGGGTATTTCAGCTCCGTCATTCAGGTACGTTATTACTCTTTTAAAATTATGTTAATGAAATATTTTGTATGACGAGTTAATGTTTCTCTTCCCTTGTGTTATATGGTAATACATATAACGTTAATATGGATAAATACTGTGCTTGTAAGTTACTGATTGCCTCTGTCGACAGCCTTCGGTTCAGAAATCTGTGTCAAGCTGACTTTGCTCTGCTTTTTGTTCGAAATAAGTTACGATTTCGCTTTGTTTGTTTGTCAATATTAATTAAAATACCAATAACAATAAAACAGCTGCGTTATTTGAAGGTGAGCTTCGAGGGAGCGTGAAGCGCGTGCACGCTCTTTTAACGTTAACTTCATATGAGCCGATTTCCGCTTTCGTGCAGTTTTAGCTCCAACCTTGAACAAACGCGTACTTCTAGCTCGTTCGTGTGTGAGTTTAGCAGATTTTAACTCGGGCTAAACTCTGCAAAGTAGTGGACACAGCCCACTGTTGACACATTCCGGCTAGTCTGCATTAAAACCGCAAGGTAGCCGCGCAGCGCTCGTGCCCGCGCCGCGTGCCCGAGTTTATGCGCGCGCTGAAGTGATGATAATCGCTAATGGTATTATTGAAACCTTTTAAAGCCAAAACATATTTTAATAATCCATAGATGAAAGATCACGTGTTAATTATGAAGGACATACAAACATGCAGGCTAAATGTATTGCGAAATATTGAAGCTTGTTAAATATTGGCTACATACATGTGTATATATTAAGCTAAATAAGTTTAAAATTCATATTTTAATGTATATCTCACTTTTCTTCAAACAGCCTGGAAACTGATCTGCATCATAAATCTTGTGCTCGGTATGTATCATTGTTTTTAAATCTAAACAAACTGTATTTATTAAGTATGATGAAATGAATATTATAAGACTTTAACATTGTATTCATGATTACAGAAAGAGCCATTGGACCCATATTTAGTTCCCAACCTTGGTCTGCAGGACACAAGTAGCTTTGAAGAGGAAGGATCCCAGCTTAAAGAAGAATATGCGTTACATCCATAATTGTGGCACAATTATCATCAACAAGGACACCTGGTAAATATTGTATTTTATAACATGCATATGTCAGACTTGGTTGTTAGGTACTGAAATAAAATATTTATCACAAAAATGTTCTATTACTTATTGCTGCTGTTTTAATACAGAAAGAATATTAAGGTCATTGCTTATTAAAAAGTCCTGCAGAGAAAAAAATGTATTGAAATAAAGTGTAAATTTGCCTACAGGATACCTTGTTGCAATGTCTTCAAAACAAATGTAAAAATGAAAGGATTTCAGTGGTGAGCTCATCTATCCTCTCGCAAATGAAACAATAATGGGATGAAAAGGAAGTGAACTGTACTCTGAGGAACTTAACACAAGGCAAGTTCAGTTCAATACATTATATGTCAAAGCTAGATTAATTCTGTATTATAAATTCATATTTACACACTCTAAAATGCTGTCTTCCTACCTCAGATTGTGATGGACCTGGAATGCGACACCAGATATTCATAAGTCAAGAACCGAATGAAACACCCTTTTCCAGAGTACAGATTATGGAGGTGTTAGCAGAACTAATGGAGCAGTTTCTTCTTCTTGGAGTGCCACAGCTTGTGAGTAAACACTGTTACATTGTGTGCCAAATAGTTTTGAGTTCATGATGACTTTAATGAACTTGTATTGCTGAAAATGTGTTATTTGGAAACTTACACATGAAGTAAACAAAATGTTTTTTTTGCATTTAGGATGCTGCATAGAAAGACTTGGTGAAGAACACAGACACATCTTTAAAAGAAATGGCCCAAAAAAGGGAAGGAAAAAAAGGAAGTGCTCCTTAACAGTCTCATTGGACCAGCAGAGGAAACTGCAGAAGGTAACTACACCCTATATTACATCCTATATCCCCGAAACACACACACTTTAATTTTATTGATTATAACTGTAATTATATTTGATGACTTATGTTAATTAGTTAAAAGTACTCAACATTAAAATATTGTTTTACAGAAATCCAAAGGTCCTACAACAATCAGGATTCAACAGCTCTCCTGATTCCACCAAGGCTTGAAGTGTCAGTATTACAATGGACAACACCCACTCGCTATCCTTCAACTTCCTCATTTATCAGAGGCACCACAGTGGAGTGAATCACCAATTAATCTGCCCTTTCCAGCCAAAACCCAGCACTTGGAAACACCCATATTTTCTTACATCTACACACATTTTTTCACTATGGCCAATTCACCTATACCGTATACATGCTTTTGGACTGTGGGGGCAACCGAAGCACCCAGAAGAAACCCACAAGAAAACTGGGAGAACTTGGAAACTCCACACAGAAAATGCCAACTGGCCCAGTCGGGACTCGAACCAGTGACCTGCTTGCTGTGAGGTTAAAAATTATGTATACAAATGGATGTTGTGATGACCAATACATACATGTACCATCCACTTTTTGAAATTGTAGTGTTATTTAACAGATGTTTTGATATTGTTTTGTGTATTGTTTCTATCTGCATTGTGATGTATTTTTCTTCATTTTAGAGATGTGTGAAAGTTAAGCTCTGTATTTGCTCAAACAGTAAAAAAGCTTATAAAAGTGAAATCATTACAATTACATTGTTGAATGCCATTAAACTGTTAAGGTAGATCTGCTGTATGCAGAGGTGCAATTTTAAGTACTATTTAAAAAATATTTTGTATAATGGATTGAATAAATTTAAACAATTTGAATTGTCTGGATTGGTTTTATTTTTTTATTAATTAATAAGTAGCAATAATTCATTAATAAATAAAAAGAACCCTTAAATGGTTCTAAATAGAACCATCTAACTTGAATTCAAAGAACCATTTGGGGTTCTATTTAATGAACCCTTAAAATGGTTCTATATAGAACCTTTTTGGGGTTCCATATATGAAGCGCTCGATAGAACCATTTTTGGTTCTATATAGTACCGTTTGTTTTAAGAGTGTAAAGTGTTCGAGGTAAAACTGCTCTTGGTCAAATTGTCGCTATCATTATAAATTAACCACATACTGTATGTTTCTAAACAAATATAATCAGCTTCTTTTTCTTCAATTTCTTTGTTTAGAATAACCTATTTACCAGAATAAACAAGAATGATAACGAGAATAAACTGCTCCATAATTGGTTACTAGTGATTGACTACTACTGTATTTTAAAATATTCTATACAGCTCATAACAGTGGTCACACAGTATGTTTACAGTGTCAATCATTCTAAAAGATGTTTATATGCACCAGTGACCCATATCAGATTGGGGACAAAAATAGTTTGATTGGGACAATTTTTTAAAATAAATTATTTTGTGTTCCATCGAGCAAGTACAGTAAATGAATGAAAAAAAAAGTCTTGCATTTTTAACTGTCAGTAATGTCAAAATACTTTTTAAGACCAGCTTATTCTCTCTCTCTCGCTCTCTCTCTCTCTCTCTCTCTCTCTCTCTCTCTCCTTCTTTATTGTTTTGAGTGACAGCACAGTTCTATAAATATTATGTGCCTGCAGTTTGGCACATTATTTAGCTCTGTTTTGGTCTCATTTTTCCTAATGGCTCTCTGAACTGCTGTCACAAACCACTGTTGTCTTGCTGTACAGATTGTGGTGGGCGGTTTGGAGAATTCTGTGGTCCTGCAGAACTTGAACTCTTTGACTGAATATGAGATTGCGGTGTTCGCTGTGTATCGCAGCGCAGCAAGTGACGCTCTCAGAGGCAGCGAGATCACACGTGAGTCATCTCTAAACAACACAACACCTGTAAACACATGTGCTACACAGCTGCATCCTTCCTCACTTGTATATGCTAAAATATACTTTTTAATAAAATCATATTTTAAATAATGTTGTTCTAAATATGTCTTATTCATAACGACACAGATATAATATATTTGAGCCATTACAAATTTTCAAAAATACCAAACAAATAATAAACAAACAAACATATACATATATATTTTTTCCTCATAAATACAATAACTTAACATTTTAGGACAAACAAGAAACATTTTAAAAAGACTTAGAAGGGTTTTGTTATAAATAATGATAATTAATAATAATAATAATAATAATAATAATAATAATAATAATAATAATAATAATAATAATAATAATGATAATAATAATAATAATAATAATAATAATAATAATAATAATAATAATCATTCATTCATTCATTTTCTTGTCGGCTTAGTCCCTTTATTAATCCGGGGTCGCTGCAGCAGAATCAACCGCCAACTTATCCAGCATATTTTTTACGCAGCTGATGCCATTCCAGCCACAACCCATCTCTGGGAAACATCCATACACACATTCACACACATACACTGCGGACAATTAAGCTTACCCAATTCACCTGTACCACATGTCTTTGGACTTGTGGGGGAAACCGGAGCACCCGGAGGAAACCCACGCAACCACGGGGAGAACATGCAAACTTCACACAGAAATGCCAACTGAGCTGGGACTCGAACCAGCGACCTTCTTGCTGTGAGGCGAACGTGCTACTCACTACGCCACCGTGGCGCCCTAATAATAATAATAATAATAATAATAATAATAATAAATAATTTAGATTTCCATTCATATTCTATTTAAAGGTTTGACATTTTCTTGAACCTGAAATACATTTTCAATTCATAAATATTTTATTGAACCAAACCAATTTCAAAATATATTTATCATATATTTTAGCCAGAAAAGAATATGAGTTTATAGTATAGCTTAGCACAATTTCACTGTAGAATGGTGTTTACCCACAAACCACAGGCATGCTGTATATCTTTCCCCTCTTAATAGCCTTTACTGTGCAGGTCTTTCAGCACCTCTTAATACTGTACATTTATTTCCTAACCACTACTTTAGAGCAGACGCCCGTCAGTCAACCCAGCAGGACAGGACTGAAGGCTGCAGTTTTTAGTGCTTCATTAAAATGTTTTTGGTTTAAAAGTTTTTGGTTTGTTGTCTTAAAAACTGTATGAGCTCATTCCAGGATGAATTTCTTTCACACTCTATCAAAGTCATCTGTAACTTTCACACTTTTCTCAGAGTCCAGCTGTAGCACACTTCGTCTAATCTGACAAATACATAGAAATACTCAAAGAAATAAAGAAAAAGTTTTCGGAATCCTTTTTTTAAAAATAAAGTTCGAAGTAGAAGATTTAAAGTGCTAGATATTAAAGTTTTATAAAATATAGCAATTAATAATAATATAATATTACATATAAATGTAAAATAGTCAACATTTTATTGAATATTATTTAGTTTTTTTTATTAATTATTGATATTTTTCACACTTTTAAGCTTTTATATTATGTTAGATATTATCTGAAAAGGGTGCCAAGGTGGTGTAGTGCATAGCACAATTGCCTCCCAGCAAGAAGATCGCTGGTTTGAGCCTCGTCAGTTGGCATTTCTGTGTGGAGTTTGCATGTTTTCCCTGTGGTCGCGTGGGTTGTTTCCGGGTGCTCCAGTTTCCCCCACAAGTCCAAAGACATGTGGTATAGGTGAATTGGTTAGGCTAAATTGTCCGTAGTGTATTAATGTGAATGATAGTGTATGGATGTTTCCCAGAGATAGGTTGAAGCTGGAAGGGCATTGGCTGCGTAAGACATATGCTGATAAGTTGGCGGTTCATTCTGCTATGGCGACCCCAGATTAATAAAGGGATTAAGCCAAAAAGATAAGGAATGAATGAATTATAAGAAAAATGGGACGATGCGGTGGTGCAGTGAGTAGCGCTGTCACCTCAAAGCAAGAGAGTCGCTGGTCCGAGCCTTGGCTGGGTCAGTTGGCATTTCTGTGTGGAGTTTGAATGTTCTCCCCGTGTTCGTGTGGGTTTCCTTCGGGTGCTCCTGTTTTCCCCATATGTCCAAAGACATGTGGTATACTGTAGGTGAATTGGGCAAGCTAAAATTGTCTGTAGTGTATGTGTGTGAATAAGTGTATATGGATGTTTCCCAGTTATGTGTTGCAGCTGGAAGGGCATCTGCTGCGTAAAACATATGCTGGATAAGTTGGCAGTTCATTCTGCTAATAAAGGGACTAAGCTGACAAGAAAATGAATGAATGAATCTCATGATTTATACTGTAAATATTATTTAATTAAATCTTTTTAAACTTAAACCAGTATTATATTTACATATTTGATATCCTAAAATTGTATCAATCATATTAATTAATTTGAATTATATAATAATGATAATAAATCATTATTTTTAACCAATTGAAAAATAATTATATATTTATTTCATTTAACCAAATCGTTTTTTCTTACTTTCTTTCAAGCTGTTATTTTTTTTTCAAGCAGATATAATAATAATAACATACTTATAAATAATAAATGCTTTCTCACACATATTCATCAGTTTGCTTTTTTTTTTGTTTATTGTAAAATAAATCACTGACAAAAACGCCTATTCAGGAAATCAATGCAATGCACACACATGCAAACACCAAACTGACAGACACTTACAATCCGCTTATGGTGTGAATGTGTGATTCGTCTGTTGGTGTGTTTCTCAGAGGCTCTGCCCACAGTGAGTGATCTGGAGCTGTACGCTGTGACAGACAGCAGCATGAGAGCCCGCTGGAGGGACGCAGAAGGGGCATCTGGGTACATGATCCTGTACGCTCCGCTGAGCAGCGACACTCCAGATGAAAGAGAGGTGAGCCTGCAAATGGGCTTTGTGAGCGTTGCTGTCTCTGTCTGAGTAAACGTTAAGCCCTCGCTGACACCATGACATGTCCACCAAAATAGTAGCTTCGTTCTTACACTATTTTCATATAAAAGAAGAATAACATTCATCTCGTCTGAGTTCACCCGATCGCACTTGCATCTGTGTTCCAGGAGCCTTCATGCTACTTCTAAAGGTGTTGTTGTTGTTTTTGTGTTTAGTGATGTGAAAGGTATTGATATTCAGATACATGTCAATAGTGAAGTATTGGACAAGATACAATGTCACTTTTTTGTAGTATTGATATCTGCTGTGCTCCTAGTGAGTTTAGATGCATCGCAATCCCAAATGTCCACATTCTTATTCAGGACTGCTTGTCCCAAAACCATCGTTAGCTAACTTCTGTCATTTACATTTACTTTAAAGGGATTATTCAACCAAAAAATGAAAATGTACTCAATATTTACTCACCCTCAGGTGGTTATAAACCTTGATGACTTTCTTTTTTCTGTTAAGTCCAAAAGATAATATAATGAAGAAATCCAAAAACCATTGACTTTCATTGCAGGAAAAACATACTATGAAAACCAACGGTTACGGATTTACAGCTTTCTTTAAAATAAATCCTTTAGTTTTCGATAAAAAAAAGTAAATTCGTAATGGTTTAGAACAAGTAAAGGGTGGGTAAATGATGACAGAATTTTATTTTTGGGTGAACTTTCCCTAGCATTTTGCAGACGTTTTTATCCAATGTGACTCACACCTATGAATATACACACAGTGTTAGAATTTAGGGAAAAGACTAGCACAAATTCAGTATATAGTTAATATAAAAGGCACAGAGGTGTAAAACATTAACAAAGTTGGTCTGGCAGGGCAGGAACAAAGACAAGACTGGAGAAACCATTTAGGGAAAGCAACAACGAAATGGCAGAGGTCAGCAAACACGGGGAAGATTTTGGCAAGAAAAATCAATAAAAAAAAAAAAAAAACAGATGAACAGAACTAATAATGTGATAACAACATGGGAGGTATTAGACAATAGACAGGAGAGCACATGATGCAAAGAGACAAAAACAGAAGCCATGTCCTCAACAGTACTAGAACATGCTGCCAATGAACACTCATCAACCTCATGTTTACATGAAGCAAAGCATGAAAGCACACGGCTGCATGTAAACATGAGCCACGCGGTTCACACAATGCAAGACACAAGACTAAACACAAGACAGAAGCACATTAGAAGTAAGAACAAGATGCATGTTTAGATCACAGTGACAAACAAAACTGAAACCAACTTCACAGAAATTATGAGACTGAAGCAGCTCACTGCAAACAATAAAAGACAAAAGTGCACCTTCGCTGGCATGCCCGCTAGTCTTGATTTTCACTCGCTAACAGGTTTCTTGAAATCACAGACGAATCTCTAAAATCAGAGGCAAATTGGTGCTCGTTCACTTATAGTAGGCCACAATAACATAGTGTAAACGTGTCGCAGACGCCCGTGAAATACTTGACATTCAGCACACAGACCATTTGAATGGAAAATGGTACAAAATATTTTTTTTTACCATTTTCAGTCTCGCGCATGATCTTGTGTTATTTCCATATCACGTGTGTTTGCAAGCCAAACAGGCAGTTGTTACTAGTGTGGTCATGCAGTGTATAAACTCCGGTCACTGACCCATCATGCAGTGTGAACACAGCAGCAACTGAACACCACCACAGAGAGTCATGCAGTTTTGAGAACAACAGTGAACTTTGAAAAGCACACAGAAAATATTTCTCAGTGGTTTTTAAACAAGGTTTCATATTGAAGTTAGAAATTCTAATATAGCGAAAACACTATTTGTGATGCAGCTGAAGGTGGATGAGACTGTGACTGATGTGGAGCTGACGGGGTTGATTCCTGATACAGAGTACATCGTTACAGTCTATGCCAATTTCGGAGAGGAGGCCAGCGACCCAGCCACTGTTCAGGAGACCACCAGTGAGTGAAAACACACACCTCTGTTTTCTGTCACACTCTGTTTAGATAATGGACAGTGTTTAATGGTGCTGTTTTGAATTCTGCAGAACAGGTTATGGTTTCTCAGAAAAAAGAATAGCAGAAAACACACAGAAATGGTTGAAAAGTGTCTCATCATGTAGTGTAGATCAGTGTGTTTCAAACTTTTAGCTACTCCAGGCATACGATTCCTTTTATAAAACCCAACTTATAGTTTATAATATATGAATGAATATTATAAATAGAGCTAAAATACAGTATTATTAGGGTTTAAATATATCTTGTTACATTATTCTATTTGTTTTCGACATTATTTATTTATGCATGCATGCATAATTTCCAATAACCATTTAAATAACCATTAAATATGATTTGAAGATCTAATATATATATATATATATATATATATATATATATATATATATATTAGATCTT
>CAIGQQ010030933.1:4120-22522 GCA_903798035.1 Danio albolineatus | reverse complement strand
TTTATTTTATTTTATTTTATTTTATTTTATTTTATTTTATTTTATTTTATTTTATTTTATTTTATTTTATTTTATTTTATTTTATTTTATTTTATTATTTATTTTATTTTTATTTTATTTTTTTTTTGCCTTACCTCCCCCCCTTTTTTGTGCTTTGTTTTTTTGATTGATTGATTGATTGATTGATTGATTGATTTGCATAGTTTTTAACAAATTTTTTTCTGTTTGTTATTTTGCTTTGCTTAACTTTTATTCTTTGATTTTATTGCTGTGTGTTTAGTTTTAGATATTTCTACAATGTTATCACATTTGTTTTGTTTTTGTTACATCACAGTGGGCTGGACCACTGAATTCCCAACCACCGTTCCCTCCACTACACCGAGTAAGTCAAATCTCATCCTTTTGAATGGATGCATAAGCAGGTATGTTGATCCATCATTAATGTATCACCACTAAACAGAACTATATCGTCCAGTTTTTCACCAGGGCGTGACTAACCTGTGGATTGACGAGGAGACCCCCTTCAGTATGCAAGTCAACTGGGAAGTGCTGGACTCTGACGTGGACCAGTACAAAGTGACATACGTCAGCACAGACCGAACGGAGGAGACAGTGAGTAAACAGCACAGCACCATAACTAATGGTGATATACTGTAACAACACAAGAACAAGCTCACATATAGTATGTCATCATCATCCTCCTGTTTTTGGGAACAGTTTAACTCCACTCTTCTGTCTGTATCAGAGTGCATAAAGAGATCAACACACACTCGTCTTATTTCTGTCCCACTGAGACTGTTATTTCATAAAGCTACCTATATTGCTCTTGCGCTATTAAAAAATATAACAGAAAAATTTATTACCTCTGTGCTGTTAGACTCCAGGCTTGTAGTATCCCTCCGGGTAAGTGAAGCTGAATGATGCACCGTTATCTGTTGCAAGGACACGTCTCGCTCAAAGTGACCTTTTTAAATGCTTGTCCCTGTACTGGAAGCCCTGCAGTGAGTCTGGCAGTGCATAATGAAACGGTGAGGCTAAATTACAGCATGGTCCTTCTTCCAACTTTTCTGCAAAGATTTTTTTCCGTGTCGTAAAAGCTACGGTCAAACTCTGCGGTGACTCTTCGCCCATGACTGTACGGGATATCGACCTCTCCTGGGTTGTAATTCTCCCAGAGAATCATTGGGGGTCAAGCTATAAAGGAGACGGATAAAGTAGATAGGATTTGAAGAGAGAAAAAAAAAGAAAAGGAAATTCGATTATCTTTTCAAGTGCCATTTAGGTCACTGAGCCAAATGTGAGCGGTGGAAAGAGAACATCTGGCAAGGGTAGTAAAGTTCGAGCAGAGTTTAAGAAGAAAGATCTACAGCATTGAGGTTTCAGCACCAGCGGTTGGTGGACAGCTCCACTGATGAGAGCTTTTCTGCAGGACAGAGAATCGAAAAACAGGAGGGTCATGCACTGCAGGTGGTCAAACTGTGCTGCGTTGATCATCTCAAATTGGGCTTCCACTTCTGACTGATCAAAGATAGATCTGACTGATCAAAGATCGAAATTGTTATTTTAAAGATTGGGGTCTCTTACAGCCTTTATTCAAGATAATTTGGACAAACTATCCAGTTTGATAGGTTTTAGTTGAGTTTTAACAGGATTCTGTTGTTCTTGTTTTAAATAAGTAGTTTGAACAAGCAGCCAACATCATTTTTATTAAGTATAGCCAATTGTGGCCCTGATGGGAATAGACACTCCCCCTATGATGATTAGGCCCAGCTCAGTTATAATATACAGTACATTTATTATTGCAATTATTGTTCTTTCATTGAATTAAAAATTATGTGGGGGAGAAAATGCAATAAGTAAAAAATTATTTGTTTTTCTTAATATTTTTGCAGGTTTTTAAATAGATTTCATGTGTGGAATTAAGTTAAATTTGCTTAAATTAATTATGTAAGAGTAACATTGATTTTTAAGTTTATTTCACAATACTTGCTATACAGTAAGTGCATTTTACTCCCTTTCTCTCTGTCTCTCTCTCGTAAATTTTATTCAGACACTAGAGTGAAATTAAGGCATATTTTACAGTTTATGTTTTACTTACAAATGTAAACAACATTGTAGATTATTTTTTCTTATAGTCTATACTGTATGATTGCACACAACAGAGGTAATGAAGAAAACAAACACAGAGATCTCAGTACTTGATACACAAAACACAATGGCGATAACAGTCAATTTTTGTGTGTGTCATTTTGAGCATTGCTGTTTTATGACAACTGAAATAGTTGTCATAAAACAGCAATCAAAAACAAAAAGAAAAACTGTAAAAGTACAAAACTGAGAAAAAATCCCAACTGAGAAAATGTCCCAATGCATGATGGGAACTGTAGTATCAGAAAGGTTTATGTTAGTTTATTACATTGATATTTCCTCAAAAATGATAAACAAATGTAATATATACAGTTATAATAATATTTCATCAAGACTGAATCGAGTACCTAGAATGTATTCTAATTTTTGCCTTTTCTAAAGGATTAATGTTTAAAGGATAAAATATTTAATGTATTTCTTAAATATTTGTTTAAGTTGTTTTGTTTGTTTTTTGCCAGGATCTCTGTAAAAACACCACGTCTTTTCAATATTTACAATGGTAATTATCAGCAATGAAAAAAAATGCAGCCTTAGTCAATACACTGTAATATAAAATGGCACTGTTTTGAAAATATTATTATGCTCTTAATGTGCAAAACTGTATCAACAAAAAGAACTGAGCATGTCTGTATGCATAGTAATAACAATAAAAAAGTATCTGGTTTGAAACCACAATTATCCATTTATTCAGTGCTTCTGTTGGACACAAACACAGAAATCAGTAGAACAAGACATTCAGTCATACTTAAAAATGCAATACTCAGACATTTAAGATATTAGAAATTAGAAACCACCAGATGTGTTTTCCACAACAAACTCAGTAAAACACAGTAAATGACTTGTTTTGACTGGACTGTTCATTGATAGTGCTCTCACACAGAGGAAGCCACTCCACATAATTCAACCCAACATTTCATTATCAACAAGCAATGAACTGCATGAGTGTGTGCGTGTGTGTGTGCGTATGTGTGTGATTAATGGTGTTTCTGTGCTGAATGACTGCAGTGATTGGATGTTGGCTCGAGAGCAGAGTGTCTGCTTTCTTGATTTCCATCCAGCTCCTGAAAGTTCAGTACACAGATCTCTTAGTCTGTTGACTGATTCTCTGAATAGCTTTCGTGAGAGCTGATCAAACTCAGACAATAAAGATGTGAGAAAACTGATGAAGCTTTAGAAATCATTTGGCATTCGTATTTGTCCTTGAGACAGTCTTTTTATAATATAAACATGTAGTTGTCTAAGTGAAACTATACATTTATTTCTACTGCACGCCAATAGTTTACTAGAAGTGTTGTTGTATTTGTTGTGTAAATCAGCTAGTGCATTTTTTCTGTTAAACCTTATTAAATATAATCAGAAACGTTTCATAATTTAGCAGATGACATGTGTATGCATGTGTGTGTGTGGTCCTGGTATTAATCTTGTTATGGGGGACTAAATTTGACCTCAAGTATAGCAATACCAGCAATATTTTTTCTTATGGGGACCAATTATTTTTTTGGTAACACTTCATAATTACACACTATGAATAATTTATTAAGCATTAGCAAATGGTTAATTCATTATTTAATAAGCATTAACTCTACATTAATAAATGTTAGTAAACCATTTATAAATACAGCTACAAATGTTGTATTATTAACTTATAAGCACATTTATAATGTGCTTAATGCTTGTATTTTCATACTTAATTACTTATTAATTGTTCATTACTTAATTTAGTAATGCAATATTTACAAACCAGTTATTTAAGAGTAGTTGGTGCTATTTTAAGATCATTCAGAATGCATAATAATTGATTAATAAACTATTCAAATTAACATTTATAATTCTTATTATTCAAGCATATAGTAAAAGTTAATTTGTATGTTAATAAATGTTTTATTAACTCGACTTAACCCAGTTTTGTGACCTAATTTAATAAGGACTTTTTATGCTTTATAAATTCCTTATAAATGACTTACAAAGGCTTAGTTATATTCTAAACAGGAAAAAAAAAATAACATAAATGACTCCATTCATTTTTATTTATTTGAAGATACTCCAATAAAACTGTATCAAATGAAAAATAAATCTTTGCAATCTTAAAAAAAAAAATACTGTGCAGTTTAAACGTCACTAAAAAACATTGAAATGTTGTATCATAATACATTGTTATATTATTATACTGTTTGTATGTTATTATATATTTTTTTATATTGTTGTATATTATTATACAATGGTAAGTATCCAATTTTATTTAATTGTATTTAGTTCTAATTGTATTTTAACACTCATATTGTTATTTTACTAAGCCTTTAGAAGTCATTTATAAGGGATTTATTAAGCGTAAATAGTCCTCACTTTAGATTAGGTCATAAAACTGGATGAAGGGGACTTAAAGCATAAAGCATTAGTAACCATTACTATATGCCTGAATAATAAAATATATAAATGTTGATTTTAATAGTTTATTAATTGTTTACTAACTCATTCTGAATGATTAAAAGTCACCAATTACTCTTAAATACAAATGGTTTGTAAATAATGCAATACTGAATTTAGTCATGCACAATTAACAAGTAATAAAGCATGAAAATACAATTATTAAGCAAACTATAAATGGGCTTACAAGTCACGAATACAGCATTTGCAGCTGTGTTCATAAACAACCGTTAACAGGTAATGAATTCACTATTTGGTAATGCTTAACAGATGCTTTATAGTGTGTAATAAAGTGTTACTGTTTTTTGGTCCCCATGAAGAAAAAATGGCTCCAACATGATACAGAATTAGGTATTTTTAATATGTAAAAGTGTAGAATGTTTTATGTAAGGGTAAGGAGAAAAATATTCAGTCTGCACAGTATAAAACTAAGGAAGTACAAATAATACATGCAAACCCAATGTGTGTGTGTGAGCGCATGCGTATGTGTGCACACACATACTAATTTATGCATGTTGACAATTGCCAATTTCAGAGTTTGATACCGTTTATGGTGTTATGTAAGTTTCATGGATCATGTTATGTCCAGAAATAGCACACTCACACACACTCAGATGAATTCAATTCAAAATTGCTTGATTGGCATAACTGTAAATAATACAATATTACCAAAGCTGGAACATGTGGACAAGTATATAAATATAATAACAATAAAAACATCAGAATGAAAGAACAGAAACTAAATATCATAACAACTTAAACTTAATCAAACAATGCAAATTATAAGAACATTTGGGTATTTACAAAGCACAGTGCTTAACAGACTAAAAGACTAAGGGTCACTGTGCTAGACAGACACTTTCTTTCAATGTCAAACTTGACAAGAATGCATTAAGAGGGTTAAATCTTCCAAGCTGTTTAAAATAATTCCTCTATGCTCACAACAATTCTTTCATAAATGCTTAATTGCTTTAGGAATTCACAATAAAAATACAAAAATCTAGTCCCCGTGAGAGGTGTGCAAGAAAAAAATTCTCTGCTACCAGCAGGGTTTGCCATCCAACACGTCCGTGAAGAACTGGACTTGTGGATAAATGAGTCAAAGAGCCTGATCTGAAACTCAGAGGCACAGCAGTGGGAGAGCTGAGCTTTGAGGAGGTTTGATAGCTTTCCTAGCTGCAAATAGCCTGATAAAATCAGCTGTGAATTACACATTACACCAAACACCGCTTGAAGACACTGCGAGGATAACACAAGCTCATGCCTGTTAGCTACTGTTTTATTATAGTGGCTAATTAGTGTGAAATTTTATAATCCCAGTTGTACATTTTTATGTAATCTACTTTTGATGGTTATGTTTATGGATGGGCCTTTTTCTAAGTATTGTTTGTTTTTAAGAATGCAATTAGGCTAATAATAATAATAATAATAATAATAATAATAATAATAATAATAATAATAATAATAATAATAATAATAATAATAATAATAATAATAATAATAGGGCGACGCAGTGGCACAGTGGGTAGTGCTGTCACCTCACAGCAAGAAGGTCGCTGGTTGCTGAGTTTGGATGCTTTCCCCCCATGTGGTCGAATCCAAAGATATGCACTATAGGTGAATTGGGTAAGCTAAATTGTCCGTAATGTATGTGTGTAAATGAGAGTGTATAACATATGAAAACATATGCTGGATGAGTTGGCGATTCATTCCGCTGTGGTGACCCCTGATTAATAAAGGAACTAAGCCAATAAGAAAATAAATGAATGAATGAATGATTTCTAAGAATAAATCTTCAAACATTCATCCATGTTAATATGACAATATTATTATTATTATTATTATTATTATTATTATTATATAATATATTATGACAAAAAGTTGGGAATTTGATTTTATACATCTATTTATCTATCTATCTATTTATTTGTTTATGAAAGAAGTGTCTCACTAAGTCTGTAATAGTGTTATATATTACAAGTTTCACTACTACTGTCCAAATAAAGTATCTATATGGCCAAAAACCTGGCTTCTCACAGCAGCCTATTTTATTTTATATTAAGAGTGGAGGATTCCATTATCCATTACATTTATATGTAAACTCTAATATTTAATACTAAACTAGACCTCAAGAGCGTTTAGTCCCCCAGAGCAAACCAAACTCATCCTCAGACACAGCGTTCTCAGTCTGCTATTGAATATTGTGCTTTTCTGCAGGTGTTAGTCTCTGGGAACCGAAGAAATGTGGTCCTGCAACCTCTCCTCTCAGACACAAAATACAAGATCACAGTGACCCCTGTTTATGCAGATCAGGAGTCCAACCAGCTGTCCATGTCCTCATCCGGCACAACACGTGAGTTTATTAAGATTAAACACATTATCAAAGCAATTTAAGAGAACATACTGCAGGCAAAAATGCACCTGTCAGAGGAGTAGGATCACACTTGTTTATACTTTTTAAAATGAAACTTAACGTGATTTTTCATTTCATTTTATTTTATTTTATTTTATTTTATTTTAGTTTAGTTTAGTTTAGTTTAGTTTAGTTTAGTTTAGTTTAGTTTAGTTTTGTTTTATTATTTTATTTTATTTTATTTTATTTTATTTTATTTTATTTTATTTTATTTTATTTTATTTTATTTTATTTTATTTTATTTTATTTTATTTTATTTTATTTTATTTTATTAAAAGAGATACCTCAAATCCTTTCTGTAAAAAAATCTATCTAAACTGTCAAAAATGTTTTGAACCTGACTTTTTCCTGTTTATACACCTGTACTAGAAGTGCATGCTAAATAGCACATATTTATTAAAATAAACAGGCTAAATTAGCATATCTAAAAGTTAAATAAACATCTAATACAAGCAAAGTTTATATTTACATTAATTCTTAATGTAATCAATCAACTGGGGCAGTGTGCTGATAACTTTTCACCTGCAATGTGTTGCCTTAAAACAGACAGTTATGTTAATTACATACCACTGTGGCATAATTACATAGTATTGATTTTGAGTTGGGTTTCAGCTCCATTTGCTTTGCTTCAGGATACATGAAATTAACACTTCATTAGCACAAAAATGACTGCAAATATTAAAGATGTCCACAAATCAAATGTGGTAAATGTTTAGCATCTACTTATTCAGCATTCGAGATATTTAGCCTCCAGTTCATGCAGAACGACCTGGGTTGAATTCCCAGGCTGGAATAATGAATATTTAATACTGTTTTATTTAATCAAGTTTAAAAATGCAACCCTATGCCAGTCAGTGTGTTAACAGGAGCGTGATCTCATTTACTTCCATGATATTTTGTGATTTCACTGAGTTAATTCATTTAACCTCAAAGCAGTGATCAAACACGTTCTGAGACGTATTTATGCATTTATATAATTATTTTCAAGCATACCTGGTTACAGTTTGTTATCTATTAGCTCATAAAAGTTGCTCATAACTTAATACTGGCATCATAAACACGACTACAATCAGTCATGATAATGAGATTTTTTTTTTCTCTTAAGTGTGAGGGAGAAATTCTTGAAATTCTTCTTTTTGACTCCTTTGAATATTTTATAAGAATATTTTATTCTTAACTGATAGAATTATCATCACATTGTCATCATACTCATTTTTAACCAAGCAAACAACATTGTTTTGGATGTTTAGTAAGTTATGTCATAAAACATAACCCCATAAAAGCCATGTTTCTTCAAGTTTGGTTCCATAAATAACAGTGCTAATTTAGTCATCTTCTTTAATCACCAGCTAGAATGCACAAAAGCTCCTATTAAGGGCACTCCATCCATTAACTCTGCCAGTCATCCGGACTTCACTTCCCATAACCAATTGCACTGATTTCCGTTTCACCTGTTTCATATTACCCAGACTATTTCAATAGAACAAACACAGTAGTGATGGGAACTACTTTGAAACAATTGAACCAATCGCTTTGTAAAAATAGCACCTGGTGGTCACACCGGTGTAAATTTAACAATAAAGGTTATGCGTTAGAAACATGCATTAGTATTGACTTTTTCAAGGAAAGGCAAGACAAGTTTATTTATATAGCACATTTCATACACAATGGTAAGTCAAAGTGCTTTACATAACAATAGACTAAAACAAGTCATAAAATACAATAAGGATACAAAATAAAATCAAGAAAGAATTTAAATGATTTTGAACTTTAGATTTAAATATATCATATAAATGTACTTAGTTCATAATCTAATATTAATAAATATTAAGTGTTCCTATAGAATGACAAAAACTACCAAAAAAGGAAAAACTACAAAACAAAAACTACAAAAAAAACTAAACTTTTTTGTAGATTTTTGTTTTGTTTGAGCTCTGCTAAACAGGCCAAAACTGTTTTTAACCTGATCTTAATTTTCAGATAAAGCCTTTTCTAGACAAGCAAGTTTGTTTTATTGTTTGTTTTTGTTTTGCAGTGTACAAGCGATCTGAATGAAGCCTTGTCATTCATTTAGATTTTATGGGGTTACATAAAAGGGAGAACCATTGCACTTAAAAACATTTTGAAACAGCTATGATGTAACAATACCTGTTTACTTAATTCATGTGACCTTGCCAAAATTGTTTGCTCCAAAATTCTGATTTGGAACAAACAATTCTTAAAGGTTTTGAAGCTTCTTAAAGCTAAGCAAAGCAGTGCATTGAAAGCAGCAGTCATCAACACACAGAGTACGCAGCAAAGTCTTGTGTTTGTTGTAGCATATATTTTCTGAGATTGTTTGCTGCCTGCCCTGCCCCTTACCTGATTATTAGATCACTCTTGTAGATTCCCCTGGACATTGTTTGTTTGCTGGTGTTTTGACCCTGCCTGTTTTGACCATCCTTTTAATTAAGAAGACTGTGTTCGGATCCTCATATCCATTGTCACTGTGTTGTAAGCTACAGTACCAGAACTAATTATATCATTATCTTTTTGGTCATTATTAGCTCTTTGTTCTTTATTTTTGGTCTGGACCACAGTGCTGAAAATAGAGTTTTATACATGGCTGATTCAGGGGCTTTATAGAACATAGACCTCAAGCATAACTTTATTTAAATCCCTAATTTGGCAACAACAAATGCGACTTTTGTGATTGTCAACATTACCACGCAATAGCTAAACAATCATATACATTGGCTGCGTCTAACATTGACTGTCAGTGGCTTTTTTAAAAGTTGTTTAGGATACCTTAAGCTTAAGCTAAATTTCCATTGGGTTGCCAACTTCTGAGTTCAGCTTGGACTGAGAACAAGAAGTACTCCTGCAGGGAATAATTAATTCATATGGCAACAAAACAAAACAAAAAGCATATTTCAGTCAAACCACACCAGAGTTCACTAATAGCTTTTATTATAAGTCTCAGTCCACTGGTTTGGTGCACAGCTGGGTTTCGATGCTAGGATTCACATTATTATCCACTAACAGAACAATGGCTCAAGAGTTCATTTTAATCAAACGAACCTTGCCAAGTGTGAAAACACTCTTAAGTTTAGAGGGATTTCTGCCACTTTCCCGCCCTCTTCATTTGGAAATCTGCATTGTACACAGAAAAAAAAAAAAAAAAAAGATTCATTGGATTTACTACATTTTTTTAAGGTAAGTGGTTGCAAACTATTTTGTGTATATTGAATTTGAACAAAAAAATTAATTTGAACATAACTCATAAATTGTTTGCAACCATTTTTACCTTATTTTTTTTGTCAATGTACTATTATCCAACACTATCTAATTTCCTGTTTGTCTTGTAAATCGTATACCTGGAGATATTATTTTTATATCAAATATATCATTTAAAAATTATGCTCTCATACTGCACAGAGATGCAGTTTATCGTCATTGCATTTTGGAGTTATATCATCAGTCCTGCAATCTTCAGAAAAATGAATAATATTGATTTTACCCATTAATAAGCATAATAAATAATATCCCTTCCAGCTCTGGTGTCCTCACACTAATGAACTGATCAAACAGATCAGCCGCTTTCCTCTGATGGGATTGATTATCTTCAGCTTCCTCTCAGTGATCACCTTCAAATCATAGCCCATTGTCTGATTAGGGATGCTAATGTCACCTCATGCTGAACTCCAGATCAGAGCCTGATAGTTGCCTCGAAAAACCTTTGCCCTTCTTTCTGATTGAGTTTGGGGTTGGATTAATTATTAGCATAGTGATACTCCTCTGTTCAGGAGTAATTAAGTGAAAATAGACTATTATAAGAAAATATTTTTTTCCAATGTAATGTAATTCGTGTTAAGAATTGAATTCTTCTGAGCAGTTGAATCATCAACAAACATTGAAGTAACAGTTGCTGGAAATGTAGCTTTACAATCACAGGAATAAAGTGCATTTTAGTTTTTTTATTGACATTATTTTAATATTCTAAAAACATTTAACAATGTTACTGTTAATTACACTACTTTGGATCAAATTAGTGAAGTCTTGTTGAGTATTTCAAAAATGTACCGGTGAACATTATAACAATTATTTAAGTATTTCAATGTATTAATTTACTCTAATCATTTTTAATCTACAAATACCTCATTTTACTTTGTTTTATCATTTTAATAAGCAAAAATGTTTTACATTTTGTTACAGCATTGATGTTACAGTATATTTTTACGATTTCATTATGAGAATCAGTTGACGAGTAATTGGCAAGAATGACCTCGTTGGAAATGCTAATCACTGTCTTTTTTTTCTGATTGGTTAGTGCCACTTTCTGGCCCCAGTAACCTCAGAGTGTCTGATGAATGGTACAATCGCTTCCGCATCAGCTGGGACAGTCCTCAATTCCCCACCATGGGTTACAGAGTCATCTATCAGCCCATTTCTGGTATGTACACACACACACACACACACACACACACACACTTACAGAGAGAGACCAGCACACACACATTTTATAGGGCTCCTTGTTTATGACTTCACTTTTTTATTATAATTAGTGTGCAATGTTACTACCAGATGTAAAATCACACTGTTCAAAGTTCAGTGCAGAGAGACATACTATCATCTACAGAATTCAGTTTTAAAATCCCACAAGTCAGCAACAGTAGTCTTGTAGTTCACCGATTTATAACACTGAGGTGCTAATGGGAACCTGAGGGAATGCTGTCTTGTCTGTGATCTCCACTGTCCTATTCTAAAGGTGAAAAACCCCTAAAAATAATATTTAAAAATTGTCCTACATCAAACAGCTTTTAGGAGTAGATAAGCTTCTTCTTGGTTTTGTGACAACATGAAACCTAAAATTGACTTAAATCCCTGGCCCTGGACAACTTGTCTTGATGGTTAGATAAACAGAACACACTGTTGGACCAATCAGAATGCAGTGTGTATATATGAGGGAGGGGCTTCACAGAACCAAAAAGTCGACAGATTATTTTAGGAGAACAAATAGGGGTGTAACTTAAATAGAAATATGTACAAAACTGAGTGATTTTTGTTTTGTTTGTTTGTTTTTTAATGAAGAATGGACATATTACACTGGATTTATAGTAGTTACAGCTCCTATGAGGTTGTGTTCTGTCCTACGAACAGTGCCAAATCACACCTGGGGCATTTCAGAACTGCTTGCTCATTTTTCATGATTTTTTGGGGCCTAACATGGTTAAGTTAGATAAATGCTTCTTGTCGTATATCCTACATTGGAATGCTTTGGCCTACAGAGTTAATATAGTTTTAATGTACTTTTTAAATATATAAAAGAATAAAAATAAAACATGCATTACTGTGTTTTAGTCATTTAAAATACACCATTAACTTGTAAAATATTGAACTTTTTCTTATTAAACCTCATCTCTGTTGTGACTTTATTTAGTATTTTACCTGTAGAGATGCATGCTTGTATTTTAGTGGCTCATGGTATCTGCCAAAAATAGAACAGAGGCCTGTTTTTAATGAAGATAGAATTTGAATGTTCTATATTTTGGGATGCTTCTGAAATGTGCAGTTGTGTGAACTTGAGCATTGAATTGAGTGGTTGAGTAGTCCCATTGCACCCCTTAAACACAAGTTTTGTGTCTTTCTGTTGTTTTCATATTTTGTATTATCTCCAAAATAAATAAATAAAGAAACCTAGCCACATGCGGCGTCGAGAGCTGTAAATCGCACGCTCTTTCACCCTGTCTCTCACACACGCACATATTTTTAAACGTGCATGTTTCATGCACAAGCACACCTTTTAAACTTGACAAAAACTCTTGACAACTGTTACTGGCTGCTGTGTCTTTAATATGGTGTAAAGATTATTATGTGTTATTGAAACATCAATGAGGATGCAACAAAGAAATATCACTTACTAAATTAAAACTACTTTATTATTTTATGCAACACACTTACATTTAAAAGGGTAACATAAGGGCGAGCTTAAGCTAAAAGACCCCTAGCCTATAAGGTGTTTCATGGAATAGCCTATCCTAAACCGATCAGCTATATGTTTTTCTTTCCTTATTTATTTATTGATTTTGGTGCATGTACTCATGTGCATTCGGAAATTTAGGGAAATGGTGGCATGCCATATTTACCAGACTGGGGCAAACTGGCCCTGGCTCGCCCTGTTCATTCCTACTAAAAAAGCCACCCCTTTGACAGTCTTCTTGATTATGTATGCAAAGAATGTCTACACCTAATCTTGTGTTAAAAATAGTTCCATAATGCAGCATTAATTCAAGAAGTACATGAGTTAGGTGATTTAGTCAAAAAAAAAAGTCTTCAGATTCTCAGATTCTCAGATTCTTGTAGGTGGAGATACTTCTTCCCGTCTGCTGCTTTGAACATTGACGGTTCTTCCATCTGCAGTCTGAGATTCGGCTGTAAACAGAAGCTCTGATGTGGCCGCAGCACACAGGAGGGAAGAAAATACCACACTCCTCTGTTTTCCACTGAAGTCCTGCCCAATAAACTCCTTTATTCCATTATATGAGCTTAAACTCCTGCGGTGGAGAGAAATGGCTTCTCCACCTATATTTAATGCCCTTTCAAACTGCTCCCAACAGCTGCTAATAATTCATCCCACTGCTGGTCATTTCTACTGTCCAGAGCTCATTTTCCGTACGTCTGCGTGTGTTTTGTTGAAGGGGAAGGTTCACTTGTTCTCATTTCGGTTCAGATCCAGTTTTCTCAGTTTCTTTGTGAGAGCTGTGGTGTGATTATAAAGGGTGTTTCTTTGAGGACCTATCATCCATTTCACCCATTATCTGTTTTTTTTTTTTTTCTCTTAGCTTAGTCTGAAATTTTGAATTACAGAACTGTCACAGGTTTGGCACTGTGTCCACCTGGTACTAACAGTAATCCACAAATCAAAATCTGAAATTTGGAAATATATGCAAAATTACATATATGACATACAGTTGAAGTCAAATTTATTAGCCCTGTGATTTTTTTTTTTCAAATATTTCCCAAATTATAAATAACAGAGCAATGGAATTTTCATTTCATGTTATTTTGGCTAAAATAAAAGCAGTTTCAATTAAAAAAAAAAAAAAAACATTTTAAGGTCAATATTATTACCCCTCCTTAATCAATGTATATTTGTTTATTGTCTACAGAACAAATCATCATTATACAATGATTTGCTTATTTACCCTAAGTTGCCTGATTAACCTAATTAACCTACTTAAGCATTTAAATTGCACTTTAAGCTGATTACTAGTATTTCAAAAAATATTTAGTAAAACATTATGTACTATCATCATGGCAAAGAGGGTGGCACAGTTTCTCAGTGGTTGGCACTGTTGTCTCACAGGCAAAAAGTCGCTAGTTTGAGTCCTGGCTGGGTCAGTTGGCATTTCTGTGTGGAGTTTGCATGTTTTCCCCATGTTGGCGTGGGTTTTCTCCTGGTACTCCGGTTTTCCCCACAGCACAGTTCAAACACATGCACTACAGGTGAACTGAATAAATTAAATTGTCTGTAGTGTGCATGTGTGTGAATGAGTGTCTATGAGTGTTTCACAATACGGCGTAGCTGCTGAAAGGGGTTGTTTCACAATACTGGGTTGTAGCTTGAAGAGCCTCCACTGCATAAAACATAAGCTGAAATAGTTCTCGGTTCATTCCGCTGTGGCAACCTCTGCTATAGAGACTAAGCCGAAGAAAAAAATTAATGAATGAATCATTCATTCATTCATTCATTTTCTTTTCGGCTTAGTCCCTTTATTAATCCGGAGTCGCCACAGCGGAATGAACCGCCAACTTATCCAGCATTTGTTTTACGCAGCGGATCCCCTTCCAGCTGCAACCCATCTCTGGGAAACATCCATACACACTCACTCACAAACACACACTATGGACAATTTAGCTCACCCAATTCACCTATACCGCATGTCTTTGGACTGTGGGGGAAACCGGAGCACCCGGAGGAAACCCACACAACCACGGGGAGAACATGCAAACTCCACACAGAAATGCCAACTGACCCAGCTGAGGCTCGAACCAGCGACCTTCTTGCTGTGAGGCGATCGTGCTACCCACTAGGCCACCGTGGTGCCCTGAATGAATCATGTCAAAATTAAATAAATCAGTTATTAGAAGTTGGTTATTAAAACTGTAAAAACTCTAAATTAATGTTTAGAAATGTGTTAAAAACATATATTTCTGTTAAGGAGAAATTGGGGGGAAATATACAGGGGGCTAATAATCCACGAGGGCTAAGAATTCTGACTTCAACTGTAAAACTTCATATTTGAATTTCAAATATACCTGTATAATTTGTCATATTTGCAACATATATTTCTAAATATTTTTTAAAAATTAACCATCAGAACTACAAATATTGAAATTGTAATATACAATTTTACTAGAGGTTACTTTAATTCTCCTTTGAATATATGTGTGTGGAGAGGTAAGCATGATGAACACCCAATAATGGGGGAGAGCATGCTCAGAGCCCGGTGGCTAATCAGCTGGCCAATCAGAAATAATAAAGAACACCTGGTCATTCTAGTGTTTGGGCCAGAGAGACACCTTCTTAAGGAGAAGAGCGAGCACTCACACGATCAGCTAAGTTTGTTGTGTGATCACTTTAAAATAATAACATTGTCTACTCACCTGAATCGCAGACCCTGTCTTCTTCTTCTTCTTCTGTTGCTACTTTCTGCTAACAAAAGCATAACTTTCTGATTGCAAAAACATAACTTTACTTCAGATGTCCTTCAAAGCAACATTTTCATTGTGATGAAACAGCATTGCTCTTCTGCATGCCAGACAGATTGAAGTGCGGGACTACTTCTGGAGTAGTCTTGAACACAATTATAGGCTTTATTACAAAAAAGATATGAAGTAAAGACTTCTAAAAGATGATGACAGAGAGTTTGATTCTAAAATCGAAATAGAAGCATCGTATGTAAACATTATGTGACAAACTCAATTCAGCTCTAGCAAACTCTAGTAAAACAAACCATGTATAAGACACTAATATTAATAATTTTAATGATAATTTTAAAACTCAGCTGGAGTATGTAAATGTTATATGAGAAAGGGTTAAAAATATAATTTCATTGTTTATTTCTGTGCGATTTTTCTCTGATTGTTTTAAGCTCTTGTCTCTGCTCTGTGTGCAGTGTCAGGTCGGGCTCTGGAGACATTTGTCGGAGATGATGTAAACACCCTGCTGATCCTCAATCTGCTGAGTGACACAGAGTACAGCGTTCAGGTCATCGCCTCCTACACCACCGGCTCCAGCCAACCCCTCACCGCCAAGGGCAAAACATGTGAGTCTCCACAACACAATGCTCCAGCACACACACACACACACACACACACCAACGTGCTCGCATCTAGTTCTGTCAAAGCCAGTGTGAGATCTGCGCTCTCCTCCTTTCTCATTTCTGCAGCCTCACATCAGATTCACAGATGTAATTTGCCTACTGCGCGATCGTCCTTGCTAATACCGTTTCTTTATTTCCATGATAATAAACAACAGTGATAATATCGCTATGTAAGCAGACTAGCGAGTACTGGCCCTTTTGTCTGTTAATGAATCCTGAAGGCGCTCTTTGATAGGCAGCACATACATCAGCATTCAGACAGACGGCTCCAGTAATGACAGTCCTTTGCATATAAATCTGATATCACCAGGTACATCGCAAAGTAATACCTGTTTTAGCGATTCTCATCAAAAAGCAAACAGATTATGTTTTCTGAGGCCATCCATCAGAGCGCTGTGTGTCACCGGCCCAATATCAGTCAGCACTGTCTTGTTTCAGACTAGTCAGATAAACACACACAGTGCTTCCGCTACTGACAGAACACTATCACACAAAACCATTTGATAGATCGTAATATATAACAGGAAGGTTAGGCGTGTTGTATAAAATGTCTTTATCAGAGTTTTGTAATTTTCACCATCAGCACTGAAATAAAAGAAGTTTAATGTTTAGGTTTAAAGTTTATTTAACTTTATAAGATTGTGGAAAAAAGATTAAGTGAACATGTAACTTTGTCTTCATACAGATAAATAATATTTAGAAAATGTTAGATTTTTATCACAGGGACCCTGTTTGCTCGAACTTTATTTTGACGGTCTGTTGTTTGAATTTAAGTTGCATTGCATCTACATGCCAGCTCAGGCCCCGTTTACACTAGTGCGTTTTAGTTTTAAAGCGGCGTTTTAGCATGAAAACGATCCGCATCCACACTAGCGTTTTACCCAAGCGTCTCTCAACAGATCTCCGTCCACATTACGCCACCAAAAACGTACATTACGTGACCATTCGCGCACTCTGGGCATGCGCGTTCAAGTATAAACAGGAAGCATGTGTTTCGCTCGGCATTTGGTTATTGTTAGTCAACAAACACTGGTTAAACGATGAACGCGATGGCAAAGAAAGCAAGAGAGGTCTTTTTGTGGACAGACGACGAGGTCGAGTTGTTACTTAAAGCAGTAAATGAATATAAAACATCCATGGCTGTTGAAAATACAGTGTTTACAGTGAAGGCTGGTATTGCTGTTTTCCGGTGACGTTATAGCCATGTGCGCTTGACGAACAAGGGAAGGTTACGCAATGACCCAAAAGCCCCAATCACGTAGCGAATCTCAGCAGCCATGCCTCCGTTTTCAAATGTCTCCATTTTCCCATGTCCACACTGAGACGCAGCAGCAGCGTTTTAGACTCAAAACTGCCTCTCCAGCGTTTCTAAAACGCTCTGTTTTCGCGGCTCGAAAACTCCGGCGTAGTGTGGACGGATGGTGTAACCGTAGCCAAACATATGCGTTTTAAAACGAAAACGCACTAGTGTAAACGGGGCCTAATTCTCATTAGATTATAAGTAGACTGTTAGGTTGGGGTTAGGGTTAGTGTAAGTTGACATGTACTTGCAATGTTTCTTATAGTCAGTTAAATGTCTGTTGAAGGACTGTTAAATGTCTGTATCAACAGATATTAAGCTGACAGTCTACTAATACTCAAATGGACCATCAAAATAAAGTGTTACCCAAAGTGTTTTATGGTTTTTGTATTATTTGCTTCTTAAAAGATTTAGTCCTCATTTACTGTAATGCACATAAAGTAAACAATGCTTTCAGTACAGCCAACTGAATCTAATGTTTCTTAAAGGGCACATACATGAGGGTGATTAGGCAAGTTATTGTATAACGATGTTTTTTTCTGTAGAATATTGGAAAACACAATAGCTTAAAGGGGCTAATAATTTTGACCTTAAAAGGATTTTTAAACAATTAAAAACTGCTTTTATTCTAGCCGAAATAAAACAAATAAGATTTTCTCCAGAAGAAAACATATCAGACATACTGTGACGATTTCCTTGATCTGTTAAACATAATTTGGGAAATATTTAAAAAAGAAAGAAAAATTCAAAGG
>CAIGQQ010030932.1:4119-22519 GCA_903798035.1 Danio albolineatus | reverse complement strand
TTTATTTTATTTTATTTTATTTTATTTTATTTTATTTTATTTTATTTTATTTTATTTTATTTTATTTTATTTTATTTTATTTTATTTTATTTTATTATTTATTTTATTTTTATTTTATTTTTTTTTTGCCTTACCTCCCCCCCTTTTTTGTGCTTTGTTTTTTTGATTGATTGATTGATTGATTGATTGATTGATTTGCATAGTTTTTAACAAATTTTTTTCTGTTTGTTATTTTGCTTTGCTTAACTTTTATTCTTTGATTTTATTGCTGTGTGTTTAGTTTTAGATATTTCTACAATGTTATCACATTTGTTTTGTTTTTGTTACATCACAGTGGGCTGGACCACTGAATTCCCAACCACCGTTCCCTCCACTACACCGAGTAAGTCAAATCTCATCCTTTTGAATGGATGCATAAGCAGGTATGTTGATCCATCATTAATGTATCACCACTAAACAGAACTATATCGTCCAGTTTTTCACCAGGGCGTGACTAACCTGTGGATTGACGAGGAGACCCCCTTCAGTATGCAAGTCAACTGGGAAGTGCTGGACTCTGACGTGGACCAGTACAAAGTGACATACGTCAGCACAGACCGAACGGAGGAGACAGTGAGTAAACAGCACAGCACCATAACTAATGGTGATATACTGTAACAACACAAGAACAAGCTCACATATAGTATGTCATCATCATCCTCCTGTTTTTGGGAACAGTTTAACTCCACTCTTCTGTCTGTATCAGAGTGCATAAAGAGATCAACACACACTCGTCTTATTTCTGTCCCACTGAGACTGTTATTTCATAAAGCTACCTATATTGCTCTTGCGCTATTAAAAAATATAACAGAAAAATTTATTACCTCTGTGCTGTTAGACTCCAGGCTTGTAGTATCCCTCCGGGTAAGTGAAGCTGAATGATGCACCGTTATCTGTTGCAAGGACACGTCTCGCTCAAAGTGACCTTTTTAAATGCTTGTCCCTGTACTGGAAGCCCTGCAGTGAGTCTGGCAGTGCATAATGAAACGGTGAGGCTAAATTACAGCATGGTCCTTCTTCCAACTTTTCTGCAAAGATTTTTTTCCGTGTCGTAAAAGCTACGGTCAAACTCTGCGGTGACTCTTCGCCCATGACTGTACGGGATATCGACCTCTCCTGGGTTGTAATTCTCCCAGAGAATCATTGGGGGTCAAGCTATAAAGGAGACGGATAAAGTAGATAGGATTTGAAGAGAGAAAAAAAAAGAAAAGGAAATTCGATTATCTTTTCAAGTGCCATTTAGGTCACTGAGCCAAATGTGAGCGGTGGAAAGAGAACATCTGGCAAGGGTAGTAAAGTTCGAGCAGAGTTTAAGAAGAAAGATCTACAGCATTGAGGTTTCAGCACCAGCGGTTGGTGGACAGCTCCACTGATGAGAGCTTTTCTGCAGGACAGAGAATCGAAAAACAGGAGGGTCATGCACTGCAGGTGGTCAAACTGTGCTGCGTTGATCATCTCAAATTGGGCTTCCACTTCTGACTGATCAAAGATAGATCTGACTGATCAAAGATCGAAATTGTTATTTTAAAGATTGGGGTCTCTTACAGCCTTTATTCAAGATAATTTGGACAAACTATCCAGTTTGATAGGTTTTAGTTGAGTTTTAACAGGATTCTGTTGTTCTTGTTTTAAATAAGTAGTTTGAACAAGCAGCCAACATCATTTTTATTAAGTATAGCCAATTGTGGCCCTGATGGGAATAGACACTCCCCCTATGATGATTAGGCCCAGCTCAGTTATAATATACAGTACATTTATTATTGCAATTATTGTTCTTTCATTGAATTAAAAATTATGTGGGGGAGAAAATGCAATAAGTAAAAAATTATTTGTTTTTCTTAATATTTTTGCAGGTTTTTAAATAGATTTCATGTGTGGAATTAAGTTAAATTTGCTTAAATTAATTATGTAAGAGTAACATTGATTTTTAAGTTTATTTCACAATACTTGCTATACAGTAAGTGCATTTTACTCCCTTTCTCTCTGTCTCTCTCTCGTAAATTTTATTCAGACACTAGAGTGAAATTAAGGCATATTTTACAGTTTATGTTTTACTTACAAATGTAAACAACATTGTAGATTATTTTTTCTTATAGTCTATACTGTATGATTGCACACAACAGAGGTAATGAAGAAAACAAACACAGAGATCTCAGTACTTGATACACAAAACACAATGGCGATAACAGTCAATTTTTGTGTGTGTCATTTTGAGCATTGCTGTTTTATGACAACTGAAATAGTTGTCATAAAACAGCAATCAAAAACAAAAAGAAAAACTGTAAAAGTACAAAACTGAGAAAAAATCCCAACTGAGAAAATGTCCCAATGCATGATGGGAACTGTAGTATCAGAAAGGTTTATGTTAGTTTATTACATTGATATTTCCTCAAAAATGATAAACAAATGTAATATATACAGTTATAATAATATTTCATCAAGACTGAATCGAGTACCTAGAATGTATTCTAATTTTTGCCTTTTCTAAAGGATTAATGTTTAAAGGATAAAATATTTAATGTATTTCTTAAATATTTGTTTAAGTTGTTTTGTTTGTTTTTTGCCAGGATCTCTGTAAAAACACCACGTCTTTTCAATATTTACAATGGTAATTATCAGCAATGAAAAAAAATGCAGCCTTAGTCAATACACTGTAATATAAAATGGCACTGTTTTGAAAATATTATTATGCTCTTAATGTGCAAAACTGTATCAACAAAAAGAACTGAGCATGTCTGTATGCATAGTAATAACAATAAAAAAGTATCTGGTTTGAAACCACAATTATCCATTTATTCAGTGCTTCTGTTGGACACAAACACAGAAATCAGTAGAACAAGACATTCAGTCATACTTAAAAATGCAATACTCAGACATTTAAGATATTAGAAATTAGAAACCACCAGATGTGTTTTCCACAACAAACTCAGTAAAACACAGTAAATGACTTGTTTTGACTGGACTGTTCATTGATAGTGCTCTCACACAGAGGAAGCCACTCCACATAATTCAACCCAACATTTCATTATCAACAAGCAATGAACTGCATGAGTGTGTGCGTGTGTGTGTGCGTATGTGTGTGATTAATGGTGTTTCTGTGCTGAATGACTGCAGTGATTGGATGTTGGCTCGAGAGCAGAGTGTCTGCTTTCTTGATTTCCATCCAGCTCCTGAAAGTTCAGTACACAGATCTCTTAGTCTGTTGACTGATTCTCTGAATAGCTTTCGTGAGAGCTGATCAAACTCAGACAATAAAGATGTGAGAAAACTGATGAAGCTTTAGAAATCATTTGGCATTCGTATTTGTCCTTGAGACAGTCTTTTTATAATATAAACATGTAGTTGTCTAAGTGAAACTATACATTTATTTCTACTGCACGCCAATAGTTTACTAGAAGTGTTGTTGTATTTGTTGTGTAAATCAGCTAGTGCATTTTTTCTGTTAAACCTTATTAAATATAATCAGAAACGTTTCATAATTTAGCAGATGACATGTGTATGCATGTGTGTGTGTGGTCCTGGTATTAATCTTGTTATGGGGGACTAAATTTGACCTCAAGTATAGCAATACCAGCAATATTTTTTCTTATGGGGACCAATTATTTTTTTGGTAACACTTCATAATTACACACTATGAATAATTTATTAAGCATTAGCAAATGGTTAATTCATTATTTAATAAGCATTAACTCTACATTAATAAATGTTAGTAAACCATTTATAAATACAGCTACAAATGTTGTATTATTAACTTATAAGCACATTTATAATGTGCTTAATGCTTGTATTTTCATACTTAATTACTTATTAATTGTTCATTACTTAATTTAGTAATGCAATATTTACAAACCAGTTATTTAAGAGTAGTTGGTGCTATTTTAAGATCATTCAGAATGCATAATAATTGATTAATAAACTATTCAAATTAACATTTATAATTCTTATTATTCAAGCATATAGTAAAAGTTAATTTGTATGTTAATAAATGTTTTATTAACTCGACTTAACCCAGTTTTGTGACCTAATTTAATAAGGACTTTTTATGCTTTATAAATTCCTTATAAATGACTTACAAAGGCTTAGTTATATTCTAAACAGGAAAAAAAAATAACATAAATGACTCCATTCATTTTTATTTATTTGAAGATACTCCAATAAAACTGTATCAAATGAAAAATAAATCTTTGCAATCTTAAAAAAAAAAATACTGTGCAGTTTAAACGTCACTAAAAAACATTGAAATGTTGTATCATAATACATTGTTATATTATTATACTGTTTGTATGTTATTATATATTTTTTTATATTGTTGTATATTATTATACAATGGTAAGTATCCAATTTTATTTAATTGTATTTAGTTCTAATTGTATTTTAACACTCATATTGTTATTTTACTAAGCCTTTAGAAGTCATTTATAAGGGATTTATTAAGCGTAAATAGTCCTCACTTTAGATTAGGTCATAAAACTGGATGAAGGGGACTTAAAGCATAAAGCATTAGTAACCATTACTATATGCCTGAATAATAAAATATATAAATGTTGATTTTAATAGTTTATTAATTGTTTACTAACTCATTCTGAATGATTAAAAGTCACCAATTACTCTTAAATACAAATGGTTTGTAAATAATGCAATACTGAATTTAGTCATGCACAATTAACAAGTAATAAAGCATGAAAATACAATTATTAAGCAAACTATAAATGGGCTTACAAGTCACGAATACAGCATTTGCAGCTGTGTTCATAAACAACCGTTAACAGGTAATGAATTCACTATTTGGTAATGCTTAACAGATGCTTTATAGTGTGTAATAAAGTGTTACTGTTTTTTGGTCCCCATGAAGAAAAAATGGCTCCAACATGATACAGAATTAGGTATTTTTAATATGTAAAAGTGTAGAATGTTTTATGTAAGGGTAAGGAGAAAAATATTCAGTCTGCACAGTATAAAACTAAGGAAGTACAAATAATACATGCAAACCCAATGTGTGTGTGTGAGCGCATGCGTATGTGTGCACACACATACTAATTTATGCATGTTGACAATTGCCAATTTCAGAGTTTGATACCGTTTATGGTGTTATGTAAGTTTCATGGATCATGTTATGTCCAGAAATAGCACACTCACACACACTCAGATGAATTCAATTCAAAATTGCTTGATTGGCATAACTGTAAATAATACAATATTACCAAAGCTGGAACATGTGGACAAGTATATAAATATAATAACAATAAAAACATCAGAATGAAAGAACAGAAACTAAATATCATAACAACTTAAACTTAATCAAACAATGCAAATTATAAGAACATTTGGGTATTTACAAAGCACAGTGCTTAACAGACTAAAAGACTAAGGGTCACTGTGCTAGACAGACACTTTCTTTCAATGTCAAACTTGACAAGAATGCATTAAGAGGGTTAAATCTTCCAAGCTGTTTAAAATAATTCCTCTATGCTCACAACAATTCTTTCATAAATGCTTAATTGCTTTAGGAATTCACAATAAAAATACAAAAATCTAGTCCCCGTGAGAGGTGTGCAAGAAAAAAATTCTCTGCTACCAGCAGGGTTTGCCATCCAACACGTCCGTGAAGAACTGGACTTGTGGATAAATGAGTCAAAGAGCCTGATCTGAAACTCAGAGGCACAGCAGTGGGAGAGCTGAGCTTTGAGGAGGTTTGATAGCTTTCCTAGCTGCAAATAGCCTGATAAAATCAGCTGTGAATTACACATTACACCAAACACCGCTTGAAGACACTGCGAGGATAACACAAGCTCATGCCTGTTAGCTACTGTTTTATTATAGTGGCTAATTAGTGTGAAATTTTATAATCCCAGTTGTACATTTTTATGTAATCTACTTTTGATGGTTATGTTTATGGATGGGCCTTTTTCTAAGTATTGTTTGTTTTTAAGAATGCAATTAGGCTAATAATAATAATAATAATAATAATAATAATAATAATAATAATAATAATAATAATAATAATAATAATAATAATAATAATAATAATAATAATAGGGCGACGCAGTGGCACAGTGGGTAGTGCTGTCACCTCACAGCAAGAAGGTCGCTGGTTGCTGAGTTTGGATGCTTTCCCCCCATGTGGTCGAATCCAAAGATATGCACTATAGGTGAATTGGGTAAGCTAAATTGTCCGTAATGTATGTGTGTAAATGAGAGTGTATAACATATGAAAACATATGCTGGATGAGTTGGCGATTCATTCCGCTGTGGTGACCCCTGATTAATAAAGGAACTAAGCCAATAAGAAAATAAATGAATGAATGAATGATTTCTAAGAATAAATCTTCAAACATTCATCCATGTTAATATGACAATATTATTATTATTATTATTATTATTATTATTATTATATAATATATTATGACAAAAAGTTGGGAATTTGATTTTATACATCTATTTATCTATCTATCTATTTATTTGTTTATGAAAGAAGTGTCTCACTAAGTCTGTAATAGTGTTATATATTACAAGTTTCACTACTACTGTCCAAATAAAGTATCTATATGGCCAAAAACCTGGCTTCTCACAGCAGCCTATTTTATTTTATATTAAGAGTGGAGGATTCCATTATCCATTACATTTATATGTAAACTCTAATATTTAATACTAAACTAGACCTCAAGAGCGTTTAGTCCCCCAGAGCAAACCAAACTCATCCTCAGACACAGCGTTCTCAGTCTGCTATTGAATATTGTGCTTTTCTGCAGGTGTTAGTCTCTGGGAACCGAAGAAATGTGGTCCTGCAACCTCTCCTCTCAGACACAAAATACAAGATCACAGTGACCCCTGTTTATGCAGATCAGGAGTCCAACCAGCTGTCCATGTCCTCATCCGGCACAACACGTGAGTTTATTAAGATTAAACACATTATCAAAGCAATTTAAGAGAACATACTGCAGGCAAAAATGCACCTGTCAGAGGAGTAGGATCACACTTGTTTATACTTTTTAAAATGAAACTTAACGTGATTTTTCATTTCATTTTATTTTATTTTATTTTATTTTATTTTAGTTTAGTTTAGTTTAGTTTAGTTTAGTTTAGTTTAGTTTAGTTTAGTTTTGTTTTATTATTTTATTTTATTTTATTTTATTTTATTTTATTTTATTTTATTTTATTTTATTTTATTTTATTTTATTTTATTTTATTTTATTTTATTTTATTTTATTTTATTTTATTAAAAGAGATACCTCAAATCCTTTCTGTAAAAAAATCTATCTAAACTGTCAAAAATGTTTTGAACCTGACTTTTTCCTGTTTATACACCTGTACTAGAAGTGCATGCTAAATAGCACATATTTATTAAAATAAACAGGCTAAATTAGCATATCTAAAAGTTAAATAAACATCTAATACAAGCAAAGTTTATATTTACATTAATTCTTAATGTAATCAATCAACTGGGGCAGTGTGCTGATAACTTTTCACCTGCAATGTGTTGCCTTAAAACAGACAGTTATGTTAATTACATACCACTGTGGCATAATTACATAGTATTGATTTTGAGTTGGGTTTCAGCTCCATTTGCTTTGCTTCAGGATACATGAAATTAACACTTCATTAGCACAAAAATGACTGCAAATATTAAAGATGTCCACAAATCAAATGTGGTAAATGTTTAGCATCTACTTATTCAGCATTCGAGATATTTAGCCTCCAGTTCATGCAGAACGACCTGGGTTGAATTCCCAGGCTGGAATAATGAATATTTAATACTGTTTTATTTAATCAAGTTTAAAAATGCAACCCTATGCCAGTCAGTGTGTTAACAGGAGCGTGATCTCATTTACTTCCATGATATTTTGTGATTTCACTGAGTTAATTCATTTAACCTCAAAGCAGTGATCAAACACGTTCTGAGACGTATTTATGCATTTATATAATTATTTTCAAGCATACCTGGTTACAGTTTGTTATCTATTAGCTCATAAAAGTTGCTCATAACTTAATACTGGCATCATAAACACGACTACAATCAGTCATGATAATGAGATTTTTTTTTTCTCTTAAGTGTGAGGGAGAAATTCTTGAAATTCTTCTTTTTGACTCCTTTGAATATTTTATAAGAATATTTTATTCTTAACTGATAGAATTATCATCACATTGTCATCATACTCATTTTTAACCAAGCAAACAACATTGTTTTGGATGTTTAGTAAGTTATGTCATAAAACATAACCCCATAAAAGCCATGTTTCTTCAAGTTTGGTTCCATAAATAACAGTGCTAATTTAGTCATCTTCTTTAATCACCAGCTAGAATGCACAAAAGCTCCTATTAAGGGCACTCCATCCATTAACTCTGCCAGTCATCCGGACTTCACTTCCCATAACCAATTGCACTGATTTCCGTTTCACCTGTTTCATATTACCCAGACTATTTCAATAGAACAAACACAGTAGTGATGGGAACTACTTTGAAACAATTGAACCAATCGCTTTGTAAAAATAGCACCTGGTGGTCACACCGGTGTAAATTTAACAATAAAGGTTATGCGTTAGAAACATGCATTAGTATTGACTTTTTCAAGGAAAGGCAAGACAAGTTTATTTATATAGCACATTTCATACACAATGGTAAGTCAAAGTGCTTTACATAACAATAGACTAAAACAAGTCATAAAATACAATAAGGATACAAAATAAAATCAAGAAAGAATTTAAATGATTTTGAACTTTAGATTTAAATATATCATATAAATGTACTTAGTTCATAATCTAATATTAATAAATATTAAGTGTTCCTATAGAATGACAAAAACTACCAAAAAAAGGAAAAACTACAAAACAAAAACTACAAAAAAAACTAAACTTTTTTGTAGATTTTTGTTTTGTTTGAGCTCTGCTAAACAGGCCAAAACTGTTTTTAACCTGATCTTAATTTTCAGATAAAGCCTTTTCTAGACAAGCAAGTTTGTTTTATTGTTTGTTTTTGTTTTGCAGTGTACAAGCGATCTGAATGAAGCCTTGTCATTCATTTAGATTTTATGGGGTTACATAAAAGGGAGAACCATTGCACTTAAAAACATTTTGAAACAGCTATGATGTAACAATACCTGTTTACTTAATTCATGTGACCTTGCCAAAATTGTTTGCTCCAAAATTCTGATTTGGAACAAACAATTCTTAAAGGTTTTGAAGCTTCTTAAAGCTAAGCAAAGCAGTGCATTGAAAGCAGCAGTCATCAACACACAGAGTACGCAGCAAAGTCTTGTGTTTGTTGTAGCATATATTTTCTGAGATTGTTTGCTGCCTGCCCTGCCCCTTACCTGATTATTAGATCACTCTTGTAGATTCCCCTGGACATTGTTTGTTTGCTGGTGTTTTGACCCTGCCTGTTTTGACCATCCTTTTAATTAAGAAGACTGTGTTCGGATCCTCATATCCATTGTCACTGTGTTGTAAGCTACAGTACCAGAACTAATTATATCATTATCTTTTTGGTCATTATTAGCTCTTTGTTCTTTATTTTTGGTCTGGACCACAGTGCTGAAAATAGAGTTTTATACATGGCTGATTCAGGGGCTTTATAGAACATAGACCTCAAGCATAACTTTATTTAAATCCCTAATTTGGCAACAACAAATGCGACTTTTGTGATTGTCAACATTACCACGCAATAGCTAAACAATCATATACATTGGCTGCGTCTAACATTGACTGTCAGTGGCTTTTTTAAAAGTTGTTTAGGATACCTTAAGCTTAAGCTAAATTTCCATTGGGTTGCCAACTTCTGAGTTCAGCTTGGACTGAGAACAAGAAGTACTCCTGCAGGGAATAATTAATTCATATGGCAACAAAACAAAACAAAAAGCATATTTCAGTCAAACCACACCAGAGTTCACTAATAGCTTTTATTATAAGTCTCAGTCCACTGGTTTGGTGCACAGCTGGGTTTCGATGCTAGGATTCACATTATTATCCACTAACAGAACAATGGCTCAAGAGTTCATTTTAATCAAACGAACCTTGCCAAGTGTGAAAACACTCTTAAGTTTAGAGGGATTTCTGCCACTTTCCCGCCCTCTTCATTTGGAAATCTGCATTGTACACAGAAAAAAAAAAAAAAAAAAGATTCATTGGATTTACTACATTTTTTTAAGGTAAGTGGTTGCAAACTATTTTGTGTATATTGAATTTGAACAAAAAAATTAATTTGAACATAACTCATAAATTGTTTGCAACCATTTTTACCTTATTTTTTTTGTCAATGTACTATTATCCAACACTATCTAATTTCCTGTTTGTCTTGTAAATCGTATACCTGGAGATATTATTTTTATATCAAATATATCATTTAAAAATTATGCTCTCATACTGCACAGAGATGCAGTTTATCGTCATTGCATTTTGGAGTTATATCATCAGTCCTGCAATCTTCAGAAAAATGAATAATATTGATTTTACCCATTAATAAGCATAATAAATAATATCCCTTCCAGCTCTGGTGTCCTCACACTAATGAACTGATCAAACAGATCAGCCGCTTTCCTCTGATGGGATTGATTATCTTCAGCTTCCTCTCAGTGATCACCTTCAAATCATAGCCCATTGTCTGATTAGGGATGCTAATGTCACCTCATGCTGAACTCCAGATCAGAGCCTGATAGTTGCCTCGAAAAACCTTTGCCCTTCTTTCTGATTGAGTTTGGGGTTGGATTAATTATTAGCATAGTGATACTCCTCTGTTCAGGAGTAATTAAGTGAAAATAGACTATTATAAGAAAATATTTTTTTCCAATGTAATGTAATTCGTGTTAAGAATTGAATTCTTCTGAGCAGTTGAATCATCAACAAACATTGAAGTAACAGTTGCTGGAAATGTAGCTTTACAATCACAGGAATAAAGTGCATTTTAGTTTTTTTATTGACATTATTTTAATATTCTAAAAACATTTAACAATGTTACTGTTAATTACACTACTTTGGATCAAATTAGTGAAGTCTTGTTGAGTATTTCAAAAATGTACCGGTGAACATTATAACAATTATTTAAGTATTTCAATGTATTAATTTACTCTAATCATTTTTAATCTACAAATACCTCATTTTACTTTGTTTTATCATTTTAATAAGCAAAAATGTTTTACATTTTGTTACAGCATTGATGTTACAGTATATTTTTACGATTTCATTATGAGAATCAGTTGACGAGTAATTGGCAAGAATGACCTCGTTGGAAATGCTAATCACTGTCTTTTTTTTCTGATTGGTTAGTGCCACTTTCTGGCCCCAGTAACCTCAGAGTGTCTGATGAATGGTACAATCGCTTCCGCATCAGCTGGGACAGTCCTCAATTCCCCACCATGGGTTACAGAGTCATCTATCAGCCCATTTCTGGTATGTACACACACACACACACACACACACACACACACTTACAGAGAGAGACCAGCACACACACATTTTATAGGGCTCCTTGTTTATGACTTCACTTTTTTATTATAATTAGTGTGCAATGTTACTACCAGATGTAAAATCACACTGTTCAAAGTTCAGTGCAGAGAGACATACTATCATCTACAGAATTCAGTTTTAAAATCCCACAAGTCAGCAACAGTAGTCTTGTAGTTCACCGATTTATAACACTGAGGTGCTAATGGGAACCTGAGGGAATGCTGTCTTGTCTGTGATCTCCACTGTCCTATTCTAAAGGTGAAAAACCCCTAAAAATAATATTTAAAAATTGTCCTACATCAAACAGCTTTTAGGAGTAGATAAGCTTCTTCTTGGTTTTGTGACAACATGAAACCTAAAATTGACTTAAATCCCTGGCCCTGGACAACTTGTCTTGATGGTTAGATAAACAGAACACACTGTTGGACCAATCAGAATGCAGTGTGTATATATGAGGGAGGGGCTTCACAGAACCAAAAAGTCGACAGATTATTTTAGGAGAACAAATAGGGGTGTAACTTAAATAGAAATATGTACAAAACTGAGTGATTTTTGTTTTGTTTGTTTGTTTTTTAATGAAGAATGGACATATTACACTGGATTTATAGTAGTTACAGCTCCTATGAGGTTGTGTTCTGTCCTACGAACAGTGCCAAATCACACCTGGGGCATTTCAGAACTGCTTGCTCATTTTTCATGATTTTTTGGGGCCTAACATGGTTAAGTTAGATAAATGCTTCTTGTCGTATATCCTACATTGGAATGCTTTGGCCTACAGAGTTAATATAGTTTTAATGTACTTTTTAAATATATAAAAGAATAAAAATAAAACATGCATTACTGTGTTTTAGTCATTTAAAATACACCATTAACTTGTAAAATATTGAACTTTTTCTTATTAAACCTCATCTCTGTTGTGACTTTATTTAGTATTTTACCTGTAGAGATGCATGCTTGTATTTTAGTGGCTCATGGTATCTGCCAAAAATAGAACAGAGGCCTGTTTTTAATGAAGATAGAATTTGAATGTTCTATATTTTGGGATGCTTCTGAAATGTGCAGTTGTGTGAACTTGAGCATTGAATTGAGTGGTTGAGTAGTCCCATTGCACCCCTTAAACACAAGTTTTGTGTCTTTCTGTTGTTTTCATATTTTGTATTATCTCCAAAATAAATAAATAAAGAAACCTAGCCACATGCGGCGTCGAGAGCTGTAAATCGCACGCTCTTTCACCCTGTCTCTCACACACGCACATATTTTTAAACGTGCATGTTTCATGCACAAGCACACCTTTTAAACTTGACAAAAACTCTTGACAACTGTTACTGGCTGCTGTGTCTTTAATATGGTGTAAAGATTATTATGTGTTATTGAAACATCAATGAGGATGCAACAAAGAAATATCACTTACTAAATTAAAACTACTTTATTATTTTATGCAACACACTTACATTTAAAAGGGTAACATAAGGGCGAGCTTAAGCTAAAAGACCCCTAGCCTATAAGGTGTTTCATGGAATAGCCTATCCTAAACCGATCAGCTATATGTTTTTCTTTCCTTATTTATTTATTGATTTTGGTGCATGTACTCATGTGCATTCGGAAATTTAGGGAAATGGTGGCATGCCATATTTACCAGACTGGGGCAAACTGGCCCTGGCTCGCCCTGTTCATTCCTACTAAAAAAGCCACCCCTTTGACAGTCTTCTTGATTATGTATGCAAAGAATGTCTACACCTAATCTTGTGTTAAAAATAGTTCCATAATGCAGCATTAATTCAAGAAGTACATGAGTTAGGTGATTTAGTCAAAAAAAAAAGTCTTCAGATTCTCAGATTCTCAGATTCTTGTAGGTGGAGATACTTCTTCCCGTCTGCTGCTTTGAACATTGACGGTTCTTCCATCTGCAGTCTGAGATTCGGCTGTAAACAGAAGCTCTGATGTGGCCGCAGCACACAGGAGGGAAGAAAATACCACACTCCTCTGTTTTCCACTGAAGTCCTGCCCAATAAACTCCTTTATTCCATTATATGAGCTTAAACTCCTGCGGTGGAGAGAAATGGCTTCTCCACCTATATTTAATGCCCTTTCAAACTGCTCCCAACAGCTGCTAATAATTCATCCCACTGCTGGTCATTTCTACTGTCCAGAGCTCATTTTCCGTACGTCTGCGTGTGTTTTGTTGAAGGGGAAGGTTCACTTGTTCTCATTTCGGTTCAGATCCAGTTTTCTCAGTTTCTTTGTGAGAGCTGTGGTGTGATTATAAAGGGTGTTTCTTTGAGGACCTATCATCCATTTCACCCATTATCTGTTTTTTTTTTTTTCTCTTAGCTTAGTCTGAAATTTTGAATTACAGAACTGTCACAGGTTTGGCACTGTGTCCACCTGGTACTAACAGTAATCCACAAATCAAAATCTGAAATTTGGAAATATATGCAAAATTACATATATGACATACAGTTGAAGTCAAATTTATTAGCCCTGTGATTTTTTTTTTTCAAATATTTCCCAAATTATAAATAACAGAGCAATGGAATTTTCATTTCATGTTATTTTGGCTAAAATAAAAGCAGTTTCAATTAAAAAAAAAAAAAAACATTTTAAGGTCAATATTATTACCCCTCCTTAATCAATGTATATTTGTTTATTGTCTACAGAACAAATCATCATTATACAATGATTTGCTTATTTACCCTAAGTTGCCTGATTAACCTAATTAACCTACTTAAGCATTTAAATTGCACTTTAAGCTGATTACTAGTATTTCAAAAAATATTTAGTAAAACATTATGTACTATCATCATGGCAAAGAGGGTGGCACAGTTTCTCAGTGGTTGGCACTGTTGTCTCACAGGCAAAAAGTCGCTAGTTTGAGTCCTGGCTGGGTCAGTTGGCATTTCTGTGTGGAGTTTGCATGTTTTCCCCATGTTGGCGTGGGTTTTCTCCTGGTACTCCGGTTTTCCCCACAGCACAGTTCAAACACATGCACTACAGGTGAACTGAATAAATTAAATTGTCTGTAGTGTGCATGTGTGTGAATGAGTGTCTATGAGTGTTTCACAATACGGCGTAGCTGCTGAAAGGGGTTGTTTCACAATACTGGGTTGTAGCTTGAAGAGCCTCCACTGCATAAAACATAAGCTGAAATAGTTCTCGGTTCATTCCGCTGTGGCAACCTCTGCTATAGAGACTAAGCCGAAGAAAAAAATTAATGAATGAATCATTCATTCATTCATTCATTTTCTTTTCGGCTTAGTCCCTTTATTAATCCGGAGTCGCCACAGCGGAATGAACCGCCAACTTATCCAGCATTTGTTTTACGCAGCGGATCCCCTTCCAGCTGCAACCCATCTCTGGGAAACATCCATACACACTCACTCACAAACACACACTATGGACAATTTAGCTCACCCAATTCACCTATACCGCATGTCTTTGGACTGTGGGGGAAACCGGAGCACCCGGAGGAAACCCACACAACCACGGGGAGAACATGCAAACTCCACACAGAAATGCCAACTGACCCAGCTGAGGCTCGAACCAGCGACCTTCTTGCTGTGAGGCGATCGTGCTACCCACTAGGCCACCGTGGTGCCCTGAATGAATCATGTCAAAATTAAATAAATCAGTTATTAGAAGTTGGTTATTAAAACTGTAAAAACTCTAAATTAATGTTTAGAAATGTGTTAAAAACATATATTTCTGTTAAGGAGAAATTGGGGGGAAATATACAGGGGGCTAATAATCCACGAGGGCTAAGAATTCTGACTTCAACTGTAAAACTTCATATTTGAATTTCAAATATACCTGTATAATTTGTCATATTTGCAACATATATTTCTAAATATTTTTTAAAAATTAACCATCAGAACTACAAATATTGAAATTGTAATATACAATTTTACTAGAGGTTACTTTAATTCTCCTTTGAATATATGTGTGTGGAGAGGTAAGCATGATGAACACCCAATAATGGGGGAGAGCATGCTCAGAGCCCGGTGGCTAATCAGCTGGCCAATCAGAAATAATAAAGAACACCTGGTCATTCTAGTGTTTGGGCCAGAGAGACACCTTCTTAAGGAGAAGAGCGAGCACTCACACGATCAGCTAAGTTTGTTGTGTGATCACTTTAAAATAATAACATTGTCTACTCACCTGAATCGCAGACCCTGTCTTCTTCTTCTTCTTCTGTTGCTACTTTCTGCTAACAAAAGCATAACTTTCTGATTGCAAAAACATAACTTTACTTCAGATGTCCTTCAAAGCAACATTTTCATTGTGATGAAACAGCATTGCTCTTCTGCATGCCAGACAGATTGAAGTGCGGGACTACTTCTGGAGTAGTCTTGAACACAATTATAGGCTTTATTACAAAAAAGATATGAAGTAAAGACTTCTAAAAGATGATGACAGAGAGTTTGATTCTAAAATCGAAATAGAAGCATCGTATGTAAACATTATGTGACAAACTCAATTCAGCTCTAGCAAACTCTAGTAAAACAAACCATGTATAAGACACTAATATTAATAATTTTAATGATAATTTTAAAACTCAGCTGGAGTATGTAAATGTTATATGAGAAAGGGTTAAAAATATAATTTCATTGTTTATTTCTGTGCGATTTTTCTCTGATTGTTTTAAGCTCTTGTCTCTGCTCTGTGTGCAGTGTCAGGTCGGGCTCTGGAGACATTTGTCGGAGATGATGTAAACACCCTGCTGATCCTCAATCTGCTGAGTGACACAGAGTACAGCGTTCAGGTCATCGCCTCCTACACCACCGGCTCCAGCCAACCCCTCACCGCCAAGGGCAAAACATGTGAGTCTCCACAACACAATGCTCCAGCACACACACACACACACACACACACCAACGTGCTCGCATCTAGTTCTGTCAAAGCCAGTGTGAGATCTGCGCTCTCCTCCTTTCTCATTTCTGCAGCCTCACATCAGATTCACAGATGTAATTTGCCTACTGCGCGATCGTCCTTGCTAATACCGTTTCTTTATTTCCATGATAATAAACAACAGTGATAATATCGCTATGTAAGCAGACTAGCGAGTACTGGCCCTTTTGTCTGTTAATGAATCCTGAAGGCGCTCTTTGATAGGCAGCACATACATCAGCATTCAGACAGACGGCTCCAGTAATGACAGTCCTTTGCATATAAATCTGATATCACCAGGTACATCGCAAAGTAATACCTGTTTTAGCGATTCTCATCAAAAAGCAAACAGATTATGTTTTCTGAGGCCATCCATCAGAGCGCTGTGTGTCACCGGCCCAATATCAGTCAGCACTGTCTTGTTTCAGACTAGTCAGATAAACACACACAGTGCTTCCGCTACTGACAGAACACTATCACACAAAACCATTTGATAGATCGTAATATATAACAGGAAGGTTAGGCGTGTTGTATAAAATGTCTTTATCAGAGTTTTGTAATTTTCACCATCAGCACTGAAATAAAAGAAGTTTAATGTTTAGGTTTAAAGTTTATTTAACTTTATAAGATTGTGGAAAAAAGATTAAGTGAACATGTAACTTTGTCTTCATACAGATAAATAATATTTAGAAAATGTTAGATTTTTATCACAGGGACCCTGTTTGCTCGAACTTTATTTTGACGGTCTGTTGTTTGAATTTAAGTTGCATTGCATCTACATGCCAGCTCAGGCCCCGTTTACACTAGTGCGTTTTAGTTTTAAAGCGGCGTTTTAGCATGAAAACGATCCGCATCCACACTAGCGTTTTACCCAAGCGTCTCTCAACAGATCTCCGTCCACATTACGCCACCAAAAACGTACATTACGTGACCATTCGCGCACTCTGGGCATGCGCGTTCAAGTATAAACAGGAAGCATGTGTTTCGCTCGGCATTTGGTTATTGTTAGTCAACAAACACTGGTTAAACGATGAACGCGATGGCAAAGAAAGCAAGAGAGGTCTTTTTGTGGACAGACGACGAGGTCGAGTTGTTACTTAAAGCAGTAAATGAATATAAAACATCCATGGCTGTTGAAAATACAGTGTTTACAGTGAAGGCTGGTATTGCTGTTTTCCGGTGACGTTATAGCCATGTGCGCTTGACGAACAAGGGAAGGTTACGCAATGACCCAAAAGCCCCAATCACGTAGCGAATCTCAGCAGCCATGCCTCCGTTTTCAAATGTCTCCATTTTCCCATGTCCACACTGAGACGCAGCAGCAGCGTTTTAGACTCAAAACTGCCTCTCCAGCGTTTCTAAAACGCTCTGTTTTCGCGGCTCGAAAACTCCGGCGTAGTGTGGACGGATGGTGTAACCGTAGCCAAACATATGCGTTTTAAAACGAAAACGCACTAGTGTAAACGGGGCCTAATTCTCATTAGATTATAAGTAGACTGTTAGGTTGGGGTTAGGGTTAGTGTAAGTTGACATGTACTTGCAATGTTTCTTATAGTCAGTTAAATGTCTGTTGAAGGACTGTTAAATGTCTGTATCAACAGATATTAAGCTGACAGTCTACTAATACTCAAATGGACCATCAAAATAAAGTGTTACCCAAAGTGTTTTATGGTTTTTGTATTATTTGCTTCTTAAAAGATTTAGTCCTCATTTACTGTAATGCACATAAAGTAAACAATGCTTTCAGTACAGCCAACTGAATCTAATGTTTCTTAAAGGGCACATACATGAGGGTGATTAGGCAAGTTATTGTATAACGATGTTTTTTTCTGTAGAATATTGGAAAACACAATAGCTTAAAGGGGCTAATAATTTTGACCTTAAAAGGATTTTTAAACAATTAAAAACTGCTTTTATTCTAGCCGAAATAAAACAAATAAGATTTTCTCCAGAAGAAAACATATCAGACATACTGTGACGATTTCCTTGATCTGTTAAACATAATTTGGGAAATATTTAAAAAAGAAAGAAAAATTCAAAGG